>CAKAKR010064609.1:0-40451 GCA_916700685.1 Adelosebastes latens | reverse complement strand
AAGCTGCCCAACAGTGAATTCATGTGAAGATTAATGACTAAAAGATTGGAGTTTAAATTTAATTAGAGTTTCTTCCGATACATTTTAAACGTGACTGCATGTGCGAGTGATAGAAGGAAAGGTAAAACAATGACTGAGCTGCTCTCACACGGCTGTGAACATAATCACTCAGCTTACCTCACCACGATATTTCCCAGGGTTCTTGGCTTCACCTCCTGCATGTCATCATCGATCACTGTGACTAGTGGAAGGGGAAGAGCAAGTAATTCATATTCAAAGGCGGTGCATCACCCACTGGCAAACTGGAAGAGCAAACATATTTAATGCTCTGCAGGGAATGACAAGCAGTTGCTAATCTTTATCCATTTCGGTTTTATTTTATCTGTAATTGAGGAAATTGAAATTAAATGTGTGCTGTAGCTGACTTCTTACCTTTGTAACCTGGAACAGGTTTGCCAGCCTGACCTGCAGGTGGCGTGAGTGAGTTCCCCAGACCAATACATGTGGAGGTGATAGGTGAGCCAGTTTCTGATGAGAGAGACAGAGAAAAAGAGGTACATGAAGACTCATATCTGTGTGGGAGACACACCAATGGTCAATTGGCCTAGTTTTTGCTGCGTGTCCAGCACCGTTGGCTCTAGTCTGCCCATGTCGGAGGCTTTTTGGCCGATTCAGCATGTTGAATCAGCGGTGGAGCTTGTCGGTGAGAGAAATCACTCTGATTGGCTGTTCATCTTAAACGAATCAGTGCATGAGAAGAGAAACGGACGTGAGGAAAGCAAGCCAACGAGTCAAGAGGAAAAACTCTCACTCTCATTTTCATCTCTTCTGATCGTTCCGATACACGGATATTTTCACAGCAACATGGCCATCTGGAATGAAGCGAAGTGGTGAGTGAGAGTGATGTGAAAAAGGACGGAAAATGCTGCTTTGTTTCATGTACGGATCATAACAACGGCTTGTATATCCGCCGTCCTCGGTCTTCCAGTTTCCCTTTTTGAATGACGTATACAGACTACCGCTACCTGCTGTGTGGAGATTTATTTCATCTCACGCAGGCGCAGAACGTACGTGGTAGTTGGCCATTGGCTGTAGTCTTTGCGGCATGTTCGAGTGCAACTTTTTGGCCAAGACACAGGCGATGTGAGGCAACGCAACGGTCAGTCTTTGTCGTCGCTAGTTCTTTGACGTCAGTTTGGTGTGTCTGGGCCTTTATCCAAAGCACATTGATTTTTGATTAACCTTTTAAAAATCAGATGGCCCGCTGTTTGGCCCGGCCGCTATTCGATCTCTCGGAGGCTCAGTTTTAAAGTTACTGGTATCCTATGAAACTAGAAAAACCTAAAGGAATCCATTGGTACCAAGCATGTCATACTGGCTTATTGAGGAGGCTAAATAACGCTCCAAAGTTACACTAAATTTTGGCAAGGAAAAACTGGCATAGCGATTTTCACAGGGGTACCTTCACCTCTGACCTCAAGATATGTGAATGAAAATGGGTTCTATGGGTATCCACGAGTCTCCCCTTTACAGACATGCCCACTTTATGATAATCACATGCAGTTTGGGGCAGTATAAATGTTATTTTTGCCTATTCTAAAATGGTGTATTTCTGGTGTGTTCTTGACAGTGTTCTTGAGATTAAACTATCGCAATATATTTATTCGTTACTCCTGTATCATGATACGTATCGTATCACCAGATTCTTGCTAATACACAGCCCTAGGTGTAACGCCAAAGTTTTGACACACACTTTTCTGGATTTTTTTGCTTTCTATGCAAATGTTAAACCTTCTAATCGTGATCAAAAGAGCTTGTGTGTTATTGGGTTGCGTTGCTTCTGTGAGCATCATTAACCTACATTATGCAAAACTATGACAGCTCCTATGGGCTCTCCCCGACTCCACCACCCAACTGTGTGCTCCACATACAGCAAAGGCTTGCCTGTTTGTCAGCCCTACTAGCCCACCCAGAAGATGAATAACAGAATTGATCCAGCTCAGTAAGCCGGATTATATTAGAAATCACACAGCAAGCAGACCAGCCCAAGATCAGCATCTGTCTTCTATGATAAATTGAAATTTATCTGAAGAAACACGTCTACTTTTTAGTCACTGGGTGTTTGCTGGTTTCCCGTAAAAACAAAAACAAAGATGCAGCTGAATGCTTCCATCTGTCTGTCATGTTTTCCTTTTTCCAAAGCTTGGAGTTTTACTTAACTCAGCTGATGTCTCAACTAACAGGTGACAGACGGCACAAAATATCCTTCAACACAATGATTTCCATAATATCTCTACTACACATTTACATACTATGGTGCATCTGCCTGTTTTACTATCTGTAGGTGCATGCTGTTTGCACAAAGGTACATATTAATCTTAAAACAGAACAGAGAGCTTTCTGGCTTTTCAAATAAAAATTAGATCAGACATGTGACTACATTTCAGAAAACAGCCTTTTGACACTAATACAGTTAACAAACAAAAGGCAGCTAAATTGCCTCGTGTACTGCCATTTTTCTTCACCAACATGCAAATTTATGCACGAGCTGTTCCAAAAGGTAATCAGATCATCTCCTCTGTATGAAGTTTCTGTCATGTACTGTGCTGGAGTTATTGTGGCCAGGAGTGTCTTGGCATTTCCCCCCCGTTAATATGCAAATTCATGCAGCAAGGTGCACTAAACCTGAATCAGATCAGTTATTGCACAAAGGGAGAAGTATACAGTTTCAATCACGTATTTTTTTAAAAATATGCAGTCAGTGGCGGTGGTGACAGCAGACGTGGCTCGTCTTCGGAGAGGGCTAAGGGCCAATGGCAAAACATTCAAGATGGCAGGCCTGCTATGCAAATGACAGCTCAGTCAGTACAACATGATGCGCTGAAATGCATCTTAGACTCCTCATTAAATGTTGAGAGGAAGTTAAAGCAACCGAGGACTTCACCAGGGTTACACACCTGTCGGCTACAAACGGAAAGACTGGGCTACAGTGAGAATCTGGCCACCACTTGAAAACAGAAGGACAAAATGTTACAAGTTAAAGGTGCCCTGTGGAGGTTTCTTGTAAACAAAGTTTCTGTTTGCATTCAGTGTTTCTCATTAAAATACATTGTCTGTATTAGGGATGTCACGAGAACCGATACTTCGGTACCAACTCGGTACCAAAATTCAAAAAATGTGACGTACCGAAGAAAACGTGCCTGTAATGGTCATTTAGTACCGGAGCAGAGGTACTGGAGATGCGATTCTTCCGGATCTAATGGGGGCAGAATACGCTAACAAGTGTTCTCATCTGCCGTGAAATGAAGGAAGAAGAAGAACGCCGTAACAGCACGGAAAAAAAACAAGAACACGAGACGTGAAAGATGGCAGCTGCTGCAGCGCTACCTCCGCCTCAACTCGTTGAGAAAACAAATAGCAAGAGTCGGGTATGGAAGTACTTTGCGTTCGAGGCGGATTTACAAGGAGTATTAATAGATTCGCAAAAAAACAGTATGCGGTGCTGTAACGGTGCCGTCGTACTTTTCTTTCCAAAGGAGGAAATACTTCCAATTTAGCAAAGCACCTCAAAGACAGATAAATACTTGAAGGCTACATGCCACTGTTCTGTTTTGCGATGTTAATAGACGTTTCTTTTTATTTATTACTTAAAGGCTACATGCGTCTGTTTTTTGTAATGTTCAAATGTTTTAATAAAAGGAGTGCGTGTTGAATTACATGGGATTTATTGGGTTTCTTTTACCGTGGTATCGAATTGGTATCGAGAATCGTGTAAATTCACTGGTATTGGTATCGGCTACTAGATTTCTGGTACCGTGACATCCCTAGTCTGTATCCTTGAAGAACAGGTATAGGACCTATACATATGCATTAATGGGGAGATGTCTCCTATTAATTAAAAAGAGTGCAAATGGCTATAGACTGCTTCCAACTTCAGCACAGCGGGCTTCAAAGACACAAGCTCAGGGGCAGGAGGTTGCTGTTGGTTGAGGAGGGGATTAAGTTATCAAATGAAGAGAGGGCGGGGGGGGTTTCTAGAGTTTAACACATTGCCCAACAACAGTGGCCTCTGAACTGGCAGCCGTGTACGCCTCATTCATCAGTGGCAGGTTAGCCACTCCCTGCAGGGTTCAAAGCCCATCACTGTCAGCATTCAGCAGCAATGATACAAAAAAAAAAGGATTTTTTATTCCTTCAGGGGGGCATTTAGTGCCGCCCACCTGGTCAGAGAGCAGGGTCATGACAGAGTGATGACAGACCCCCTGTTGACCAATCACGCCCTTTGCTTTCCACTCAGCAACACACTACTCCTCGCACTGCAACATTTATGGCTATCATATAATCCCAATGGAACTAGAACAAAGGGGAAATACTGTCACTTGTTAGAAAGTTGAATTTTTTAAGGTAAAAAGATTCAGTCAGTATTGGATAATCAGTATTTAGTGCAAAATTAAAAAGCGATTGAATATAATTAGAGATTAATATAAATGATAAATAGCTATCCAAATGGCATCATAATCGACCTAGATGACATCATCTCTTAATAACGAGCTCATATTGGCGAACCAATATATCAGTCTGACCCTGAAGGACGCCTTAAGGGTCTTTTAAAAGCTCCCCTGAATTGCACGTCGATTAGGGGCTCGGCACAACCGCTGAACCGTGTCAGCATGAGTGGAGTGTTTAAACCTGGCTGTTTAGAGCCGGAGCGAGGACTCGCTGGCAGTGATTCAGGCCCCGGACGAGTAAATTCAAAAACCCAAATGAAAAAAGACAATATAATTGGACCTTGACATTTTACAAGGCACATAGGGAGAACTGGCTTTGCAGCTTTCAGGCATGAAATCAAACCATTACAAAGGAAAGCAATCTCTCAATGAAAATTAGTTCACTGAATTTCACGAAAACATTTTTGTCCTCACATTTACATGAAAGATGGTGAGCTGACAAGAGCGGAGTTTCTAAAGGCTGACTCAGATGTTTGCCAAGAACTCCTCAGGTTCATTCCTCAGCCCACAATATGAAGGCGTAATAGATCATAACACAGCAGTTGTTATCCATTTACATTCCTACACCACGCGGCTCACAGAGAATAGATATAAAAATTATTAAAACATTTTGCATACCTAGAAACATTTTTACAGTGTGGCATTTGAATTACATTATTACTCCAATAAGCAGACACTATCCCCCCCTATTGATGTAGAAATTAGGGGTGTAAATCACAAGTTTCCTTACAATACGATATTATATTGATTCTTCGGACAACAATATGATATTTGCTGATATCAAGTCTGCCACGATACGATTTCGATTTGATCCAATTCAGGGGCCTCCGATTGATAGCAGACGATATCATTACGGCCATTTAACACAATCAGTTACAAGTTTATTACTGGGCTTGGAAAGAAATGTTGATACCATAGACCGTATATAAGAAGTGGACGTACTCACCCTGACGTCACCCATTGGTTTGTGGACTACGGTTTGGAAGCCTTGAGTTTCGCATTTTGGCCGACGCCATCTTGGTTTTTGGTCGCAACCATCTTGGTTCTTTGCAACCAGAAGTGGCACAAGAGGGTAGAGCTAAGTGCTAAGTACTACCGAACGCTGAATAAGGCATATATAGGCGACCAAAAAGGTTATAATTAACTACGCACTAACCCACTATGAAAGGGTTAAAGTTGTAGGATGAAAAGGCGGACAACACCCAGACCGGACAACACCCAGACTGGACAACGCCGTGGTAGCGACCTGTCAATCACAAGGTAGCTATGCGCTTTATGGTCTATTTGACTCTAAATGGGACCATAATTTACTAAATGAACATCATGCTGTATTGAAGAAGACTTGAAACTAGCGATTGAGACCATAAACTCATGTTTACAATGTGTACTGAGGTAATAAATCAAGTGAGAAGTAGGCTCATTTTCTCATAGACTTCTATACAATCAGACTTCTTTTTGCAACCAGAGGGGTCGCCCCCTGCTGGCTGTTAGAAAGAATGCAAGTTTAAGGCAATTTTGCATTGACGCCACTGGTTGACACAGACGTGCCATGGAAATTTCAAAATAAAGGCGTATCTTAAAGATGATGATATGTATCATGGTATTGGATCGTTGATCACTGAACCGATATATCGATCCAGATCGATGTTATCAATACAAACAAGTAGAAATGTTACTATTGACACCCTCAGCACTACTATCTCTTCATAACTCAACTGTATTTACCGTGAAAATCTTCTTACAGGGGCTAAATCTCACCCTATGGGCTTATCTGTCCAAAATATGTCTATTGAAGGGTCAAGAGGAAAATGTCCCTGAGGTTGAAACAGACAAAATACTTCCACTGCTACTACTCTGGTAACATTGTGCAGAGGAGATCAAATATTCTGGATAAGAAAGGTACACAGCACAGGCTGAGACAGGTGAGCGCTAGAGGGGAGTGAGAAGGAGCGAAAAACATTGTCTGTAGGATGTCGATCACACACACACACGCACACGCACACACTGTGTGGTTGTCTATCTGCTTGTCTGACTGACTGGCGTTGTGAGTCTTTGGCACACACATACATACAGACACAAAAACACACCTTGGTATCAGTCATCCTCTACTCCCATCACCGTCCTTTTCCCTTTCTTTTGCTCCTTCTCGCTCCCTCGCGCTCTCTTTTCCTCTGTACACAAACAAATCAATCTTCCTTCGACCTGTTGGAGATGAGCTTGGCCAGTGAGAGGCATTTTGATCGTGATGAATGGGTTGAGGGAGGGGGAGTGTTGTCGGAGGATGCGTTGGAAGAGCGGGATGAGCAATACGGTGACGCCTTTTCAGCTGAAAAGGTGCTATCGAACAGCCGTGCTCATTACTAGTAGCTTGGGGGGGTGGAGGTATGGGGGGGGGTACTGCTGTTCAGGAAAAAGAAAAGATGGCTCTCTGATCCTGCACTCTCTATTCTCTGCAACTCCTCAAGCACTCCACTTCTTTCTCAAACAGATAACCTCACACAATGTAGCCCTGCCTTTCCACTCTGTCTGTAGGGCCCGCACGCTGTCTGAGACATATAAAACCGATATGGGAATAAGAGTGAGAATGGAAAGAGAGAGAGAGAGAGGAGAGAGGAGCACAGCTGTAACACCAATGCAAGCTTTTGCATGAATATAATAGAGGCTGAAACGTTGATTCACATAATTAAAAATAAAAAAGATTGCGTCAGAGTTATGCCTCACTATCCTCCTTTTACAGATGTCTGCCACGAACCAGCACCTCACTAGAATAAGTGTTTGTTTCCCTTCAGTTCTCTAGAATCTGGAAAGTGGCACAATGACACAGCTCAGGTATGCTATACAACTATACACAATCAATGCAGCAGCTATACACAGTATCATGTCAGGAAACGTTAAACAAAAAAAGGAACAATAAAACCAAAATTCAGATGATTGCTAAAATGCAGTGCAGTTAGTTTTGACTTTTTCAATAACTCTGCTAAAGAGCTAGATATTTCCCTCAGGGGTCGGTGGGCACCAAAGCAGTTTCACCAAAACCAGAAACACAGTTTTTGTGAAAAATCACCATTTCACAGCTTCCTTTGAACTCGGCTACGAGCCAAAATTGGAAAGAAATTTGTGTTACTGTCCAAAAGAATTTCGAAAGAATTGTGTAAAATCTGCTTTCAAGGCAGCCACTTAACTGCCTGGCTTTCACTTTTGAATGTAGCTGCTCCATTGAAAGATTCAAAATATGTGTCAGGTAAACGGTGTTGCTTGCATCTGCTGCCTGATGGCGGGTTTGTACAGTACCTCTCCTATTAGGCTTCTGTATTGATGTTAAAGGCAGGGTTGGTAAAGATTTTAGAAACATTTAACTATATCCTGTATCTGTGGCTGTCGTGGGACTGTAATAAACCCGTCCAATCATTTCATTTTCAGACTCACAACGTGAAAACGATACCAGCGTCGCTGTCGCGGCTGGTAACCAAAGTTAGAAATAGCAGTTGAGTTCTTTAGTTTGTCGGTTCTTGGAAGAACAGCAGTGAAGCCAACTCTTACCATACAGTAGCCGGTATAACACTTACAAACAGCACTTGTCACTTGATGTATAAACAACAGCCCCTTCAGAAATAGCCATGGGGGTGCATTCTGTACATCATACATATGCACAGCAGTGCTCGTGGTTGTCCTGGTGATGTGCGGTTGCTGGGGTAACTCGGACATTTGAAAAAAGACGATGTGGCGTAGGAGGATGAGAGGATGAGAACAGACAGAGAGAGAATATATTATTTGTCTTTTTTTTTACATGTTTTCTTCTATAATGCAATGTTTAAATTTTGCTTGCTTCAGACAAACCAGACAGAATCCATCTACCTCGTACACAATGGTAGTGAAAGTGAAACACTATGAAAAATTTAAAATAGGAAATCATAAATAATACTTTTCGCAGCATACTACAGAACTGCAGTACAAAACATGTCTACCTTGAAGACAGCTGAACATGGCGTTGTGTTATTTCCCTGCCTTTTTCCCTTTTAGGTTTAGGAGTGAAAGAGGGCCAAATCTCACTACAAACCAGTGGGATTAGTTCTGCTCGGAGTCCGTGTTAAACAATACAACTTAAACAGCTCAGACTAAGACCATCATTGGTAGTCTGCTGAGGAGCCAAACACGAGAAGAAACCAAAGGGTTGGTTAGCCAAGCCTTTCTGATTGGGCTCAATGTTAAAAAGGGGAAAAATAACAAGTGAAGAATAGAGAACAGAGAAAGTAAAATGCAAGTGGAATCAGAGTAGGTTGCAGCAGCTACAAAAGATTTGTGATGCCGCCCACCAATGAAAACAAGATGAGCCATCGTGTATACAACATGTGCACACACACTCACGCATTCGTCCATGTGCACACGCTCTCCCATTTACAACTCGGACTCTTCAAGGGACAATTTCATTCCATCAGCTAAAAACATTGCCTCCCTTATCACTCTTCAGACAGCTCGCCTCATTCGCTCAGAGCTAAGTTTATGCATACAAATTCACTACTTAACTTGCTAATGAAAGACCCCCGTCTTGTGCCTTAGAAACCTCAGCAGACAAATAATATAATGGCTTGGAATGAATGCTCGGCGAATTCCCAGGTTAGAGAGCCAATGACAGCAGCCCAGCGACGAAAGTAACGCAAACGTGGCACCTCAGCTCTCGGATATGTAATTACAGGAGCCGTGACATCTCCGCTACTGTCTCTGCAGCAGTGTAATGAGACCATGTGAGACACAAAGCCAAGGCACCCAAGCATCTCCCAAAGGTGGGCAGCAGAGCACGAGGGTGACATGACGAAGGAATAACTCTACTGAAATGAAATGTGTTCTTTTTTTTTTTAAAAGGAGAAGCTGAGGGACCGGTCTATGTGGAGAAAAGGTGGGACGGAATACCAAGAAGGTGAAGACGCTCGCATATGCACGCTCGCATGTGACCGGAGTCTCTGCTCCTCTGCCTGCTTGCCTTCATTCACACACACACCGCGCGCATTCTCGCTGTCTCGCTCCACCTCTACACGTGCATGCGCGCACACTGCAGAAGAGTTAGTTTAGCTCTGAGAATATCGAGTGAATGTACAGTGGACGTTTGTGCAGAAATAAATGCTGCAGCTCCTCCAGACCAACAGAGGTTTCCTGTGTCTTGTGAAGTGACGGGGCTCCGCAGCAAGAAACGTTATCGTCTCTGACCGGGTGCCGGTGTCTCCCTCCGGCAAACGGTCGGAGACGATAACGTTTCTCTTCCTGCTTCAGCCCCGGAGGCTGAGGCAGGAAAAGCCAACACTAGGATCAGCATTGATTCCTTCGTCTGGTCAGCTAACATTACTGCCAAGCAGGTGAAATATAGAGTGATATTGTGGTTTTAGCTGACGTGTGTCGCCTCACTGTTTTGAGCGATGCTCATTCACGTCTATTTAGAGCGAGCAAGCGCGAGCCCGACGTTGACTTTCGTTGACTTAACGGCCACAGGTGTCGCTGTTAACAAGACATTTCTGATTCTTACAAACAGTCCCTTTAAGACACAAAATGATTCAAGTCCAAACTACTTTAATGTAGTGTGATTAATTTGCGATTAATCATGGACAATCATGCGATTAAATATTTTTACCGACTGACCGACTACAGTATATATATATATATATAACATTGCAGGGGTAATATTCCTGTTGAGGTGGTTGGTTTCAGGTCCTCATTAAACCCTGGTCAGTGTATTGCTGTCTATGTGCTGAGTTGGTGAATGCTGGGTTGTTAAAAGCCTGTTTTTCTACAGTGAGAAGATGGTGTTTTCAACGAGGCTGTAAAACTGCCCTTCACAGACTCTCTGAGGCTCCGACTTTATTTCCAGGAGGAGGAGGAGGATGTGTGGAAAACAAGTCTGTGCCAGCACTGCATTTGGCAAAGGCCAGAAGGGAGAAATTGTCAATTCTACAATTTTATTTGACAAGACAGGTGCTTTGAGGAGGTCCAGTTCACTTTTTTTTATGGTAATTCCATTCTGCGTACAAAGGCTGTCAGTCTGAGAGAGAGTCAGACAAACAAAGACAAACAGAGAGAGACTTAAAACACTACTGTAAGTCACTGGTGAGGCAGCCAAACCCTGCCAACTGGAAACACACATTTGTTGCCAGGCAACACCAGTGACATCAGCAACCTTCATCATCAACCCCCTCCCATCCGTCCCTCCACCCCCTGCCAATGGCACTTGGCTCTTAAAATAGCGCACAGATTATTATCAGGCTTCAAAATGGCAGACATTCTCTCATATGCACATAAGGGAAATTGAGCTGGGCTGGATTCAGGTGGCTCGGGGTGACAGACTATGTGTGGATGTCGGTCTTAGGTGGGTGGGGGGGTTAGCATATGTTAATTTGTGTGTGTACGTCTTTAAAAGAAGCATATAAAGAGAGAATATAATGAAGGTAAAGGGGAGAGAAGGAGGAGAAGGTGAAAACAAGCAGTGTGGTGTCATGTCTGGGCTGATGAGACAGGATGAATCAGCATATCAGATGACAGCGGGAGGCTGAGAAATGATTGAGTCTGCTGCACATGGGAATAACGAGCACACCAATCACCTCCGCTCTGTATCAGGAAACGAATCTCGCCCGCACCAGCCAAGCGTTTCAGAGTGAAAACTAATCAACGAGCTAAATTGGTCAAATTAGTCAAATTCTCAGCCGTGAGCTTGTTCTCACAATTACATATTTCCAGCAAAGAATGTGTAAATTTGGCGTTGCGTGCAATAGCTGACAAAAATGCAATGTTTGACAAATACACTACCAGTTGGCGTGATGCAAAACAATTTGTCTATGGGTATGTATTCTGCAGAAATCCAAGCCTGCTGACAATATTGTTTTCAATCTTAAGGACCTGAGACATGCTTCAACCTGTGACTTCCCCTCTGCTGTACGTCATGCTGCCCCTCGCCGTGGCACCATCACGGCAAAACCGGCTTGTGTCAGCTGACTTTCTTTCATTTTTCTTGTGCAGATCCAAGGAGAACTCTGTTAGGGAGTGAGCGAGTGCCGCTAGCTCTTTGTGTGATGCGACTGTTTACAAATCAGCAGTTGGCTGCAAGGTAAGAAAAGTCCCACCGGGGGGATGGATGAGAAAATCATGCGAATTAAACCCTGAGGCGTATTTTTAATCTTTTCAGCGGTATGCGCCTGGCACAGCTAATGAACTGTTTCCAGTGTAAGGAGAGGATGTCAAAAGATAATGATTTAGATGATGCATCTTTTAACAGGATGCTGGAAAACACGCACACTCTTGTTTGATAAATAAAGATTTCTACGGTGATGATACAGCAGCTTTACACTGGAGAATACACTTCAAAAGGTCTATCGGAGACAGGCGTCTAGGGCCAGTGGTAACCCTGATGTACTGTACTACATCTCCAAGGACCTTTTTTCCATTCCTTCCAACAATAAATCTGATAATAACCGCAAGATTTCCGTCTTAATCAAGGATTTGTAATTCCAGTTGGACTCCAATTTACCCTTCGTTAAGTCCCTCACTAGAACGGCAACTGTCCAATCCTACGTTAGCAACCGTAACTAGGCACAGGAAGCATGTCAAGCTATCAGCGGTGTGTATAGAACCTGCAAGTCCGACAGCAGATATCCCCAAAGTTTAAAGGGGAGTGTCATTTTTTTTTTTTCCGCTTTTCTGAAGCCAAAAACTCAAGAGGAGAGATGTCGGATATGGATTAAATAGTGTGGAAGACCTCACTCGCAGTTGAATACATCAAAGATCAACAAAAACTCATTTGTTTGCTCCAAGGTAAGACGCTAATACTGTTAGCTAGCTTAGCAAAACAAAGACAGTTGAATATTGATTATTAGCATTAATTTGAGATCCAGTGTATGGATCAAGCCCGCGGTGTGCGAGTAATATCCTGTCATTCATTTAGTTTTCTATTAGATAATCAAAAGCTATAGGGATATATATATATATAAACATTGACTTAGCTTAAAACAAACAATATATTGACTTACCCTGCTGTACAGGAACATTGCTATTCCTGTACAGTATATGTTTGTCCTTCACGTGAGTTGTCAAGACGTGGTGTGTCGATTACGATTACATTGGGACCGCCGGTGAGCTTTTCCCTTGATTATAATGGCCTCTTCATTAACAATACTCCACCGACAAATTAGCCTATATTGCATATTGTAATCCTTTCGGTCTGCTTCTATGATATTTCAGAACGATCATTCGAGAAATCTGCCGTTATTTCCTTTGGAATATCTCTCACTTATATCGTTGAAAACGCCACATTGACATGCCGGGTGCAGCTTGACAGTAACCAAGGCGAAGGGTGAATTATTCACCATAGCACCGACTAAAAATTTAAAACTAAAATAACATTAAAAATCTATATTCAGTTGTATATTGTGAGGGATTTACTATGTACTATGTTGTGAACCTGTTATCTGAACCCTAGAGGAACTCATATTATTCTTCTTCAAAAATGTTGTATGCCACTCTGTTCACCTACTCTTCCCGTCATCGCTCACGGTGCCTATTCTCTCACCATCGATTACAGCTTTCGGCTGCTGAATATTACATTGCAGGACTACAAGCACGCAGCCGAAAAGATTTATGAGCAACTGAACCAGTGATTGATTTGGTTCAATTTCTATCTATTTTGCAGGTGAAGTACAAGTAGCAGAACAGATTTATCAATATTTATAGATGAAAACCAAAATGTGTGTGCGAGGGAATAAAAAAACGAATGTCACAAGTTTTGAAAAATGTGTTGTTGCTGAGTTGGAAGCCAGAAGATGCAAACAAACTTTGCTTTTCAGGTGTTTTGACTATAATGAGTTTCTCAAGGAGGGGTCTGTCTCTCCTTTCTGTGATGCCCATTTTGGAGTAAACGAGCCTTGAATGTTAAGCTGCTTTACATTGACAAAGTTGCTTCTCTGGAGGGGGAAGATGAAGGAGAGTTGTCAAGGGGCCGACATTGCTAAAAGTTTATTGATTGATGTCCTGTCTCCGGAGAGACGGTCGAACGGAGCATCGTGACACTCCCAGCAGGCTGACTCATGAACTTAGTTCAGGGAGAAGGAAACTGTAGAAACACTGCTTTTTATCTTTTACTGACATTTGATACCTGTGTGTCAATTAGAGCTGGGCGATAAAACAATCTCAACATTTTTCACGATAAAATCTTCCAGGATAACAAGAGACTTATTTTACTTTCAATAAAGTTACAAAAACACTACACAAACAGTCGGACAGCTGAGTTTGTAGGCTCCATCATAGCCTACGCCGTCACTTACTCCTACTCCGTCGCTACTGTTGAGGCTGTAACACGGTGGATAAATAGTTTTGATCGTCACAACCTCGGCGAAATGACTCGTTTCACTATCAGCATTTGATCAATTCGGTCCAATAACATTTGGAAAGTCTAGAAGAGCCGCACGATTGAATTTTTTTATCCCCATTCAAGTTAGCATATGGCTAACCAGGACTCGGCCGGCAGAAGTATCTGGTGCGAATGCTGCAAAAGTAGCACGCAACAGCATTCCGATAATACATAATTGGTTATTATAAACCATAATTAACCTTCTGTTTTCTTTAAGGTAATCTGTCCTGAGGAGATTATTATCTTTATTAACTATAATATAACTAAATAATTTATTTTTGTATTTCATCTCATGTCACTATGTGAATGTAGATTTACGTACATTTATAATTCATACGTGATTACCTTAGTGAATAGATGTGTTTTGCAATATCAACACAATATTTCAGATACTTGATTTTCATATGTAATGTCTCCTCCATAATGAATGCAAAAGGGGGGAAAAAAAGGTAAACCTATAAAAATTTGGACACAAAAAAACTGTAAATTGAGCATTACTATTATTAAATACATATTGTGATAATTATCAACAATAATCAATAAAAAATAACATATCGTGATAACATGATTTTTGTCCATATCGTCAAGCCCTAGTGTCAATATAAAAATACTGATAAATTCAACTGTTAATATACGTATAAATTACAGAATGGCATTCCATGAAGTTTTGGGAAGCTGTCCGTAAGTTTGTGACACTCATACATACATATATTTTATTTATTTTATGTTTCTGCTTGATTTCTGTTGTTTACTTTACGTTTGGATTTCGTGTTTGCTTATCTGTTTACTTTTGTTGATTATATGACTTTTGTATTTGCTTAATGACGCAAGATTCCTTCTATAAGGTCTTTTAATCTCACCTACACAACTTCTTTTCTTTTGTTGTTGTATTTCTGCTTTGTTTTATTGTGCGAACAAATTAATCTCTAATCTCAGTGCAAAGTAATCAAGGTGCCTTTGAACGAGACACTTAGATCATAAGGCTGGCACTAATTTGTATTTTTATATCAATTATTCCCCGGTAGAAACTAATACCAGCAATTAATTTATCCTGATAATAAAAGACGTTGCACTTGCTGTGCTGGAAGAATAAATCAATACAGTATATCACCCATGTTTGTGCTACACGTTCTGGGTAAACATGCACAATCTATATCAGGCTGGGGCGACACTTGTTAGTATGATGAATTAATTGTTGGTTTACTCTTGCTGCAACAATGAGGATGTGAAAAAGGTGTTGCTGGAAAACACAGGTGAGCGCAGACGGCTAAAGACAAATAAACTCTGAAAAGTTGTTCCTTCTATAACTTCAGAAAGAAATGAAAAACTAATGAGTATGCATAACATGGCGGAGACTCTTTCACCCACGCATTTAGAGTCAAACTGCCTCAGACAGACAAAGAGAAAGCAAGTGAAAGGAGGAGTGACCAACTCTACCGTGAAAAAGTGGAGAACACATTTGGATTGCAGCGCTGGCCGCCAGCTGCCAGTTATTGAGTTTAGCAGGGGGTGAAGAATCCAATGGGATTTACACATCTAGACAGAAATCAAGAGGGGGCCAGAGGTTTTCGTCCAAACCCAATATATCACCTGGGTAGGATAGCCACAAAGTGTGACAGGATTTTGTTTGGGCGCTTGTGTGTGTGACGGAGAGAAAGGAAGTGAGATTTAAACTCGACTGTGAAACAAACATCCCTTTGTTCGAGTAGAATGAAATGTTATCTCACAAACACTGAAGCAGCAGAGAGAAAGATGGGAATCAGCAGCTCTGTTCATCACATCCAGGCTGGCGAAAATTTAGTAAAGTCCATCCATCTGCACTGCCAGTCAGACACAATCTCAGATGGAGGTACAGCTAGAGAGTAATGTAATACATAAACAGAGTAAACAACTAAATCACACAGCACCAAAAGGCTTGCAAAGTGTCATAATCTTGTGTTTGCCTGTGTGCATTGGAGGCCTGTTCTAAACCTTTTCAACTCCCACACTGCTCATATAAACAGTAAATGCTCATCCAAAAAAGCTTTAATAAAACATCAGTGTATGGGTGTTTCAACTGAGCATACCATAGAGAGGGAATTCACAGCCATTATTGCACTTCGGAAAATTGATTTTCACTTTCAGTGAGGCCACTGCTGAGCACAAACCCAAGTTTACAAAGCAGTGCCCCAATTCAGGGGCTGGATGGTCACCACTCAAGAGGGGTGTCCATCAGTACACCCGCACATCAGACTGAACCTGCACCTCCTCCCCAAATGACACAGTCTGGCCTCACAAAGGCAGAAACTATTGGTGTATTTGGCTGCTTCCTCTGTCTTTACCTTGCAGACAAAGTCGTAAATCCCTGTGGTAAGACGAAACACGTCTTGTGATCTCTGAATTTACAGTATGACTTGTGACGTTCAACTTCAATACATGATGGAGATTAATATAATGCCCAGTGGTTCACAACCATAGACTGTATATAAGAAGTGGACGCAGTCATCATGACGCCACCCACTGGTTTGCGGACTGCCGTTTTGAAGCCTTGAGTTCAGCTTTTTGGCCGTCGCCACCTTGTTTTTTTGCAACCAGAAGTGACACAAGAGGGTGGAGCTAAGCACAACCAAACGCTGAATACTGTAAGGCATTTCTAGGCGACCAAAATGTTACAATTAACTTTCATGTACTGAAAACACATTGTGAAAGGGTTAAAGCGACCTGTCAATCACAAGGTAGCCACGCTCTAAACATACCCTACTTTATGGTCTATTTGACTCTAAATGGAACAATAATTTGCTAAATGAACATCATGCTGTAATGAGGAAGATTTGAAACTAGCAATTGAGACCATAAACTGATGTTTACTGAGGTAATAAATCAAGTGAGAAGTAGGGTCATTTTCTCATAGACTTCTATACAATCAGACTTCTTTTTGCAACCAGAGGAGTCGCCCCCTGCTGGCTATTAGAAAGAATGCAAGTTTAAAGCACTTCAGTACTGACTTCCCTTTTCAGACCCAGAGGTTGCCCACTGTTCACAACATGTCCAGACTACTAAAAAGAACAAACATTGGAGTCTATTCTTGGCTTCCATTCATCAATTATTAATGGCTATTTGAGGGGAAATACCTGGTAACTATGCGGTGTGTGTATAGAAATAAAGGGCTCAAAATTGGACAAAAGAAGGCTGGTACGTTTTATGGAGAAATTGGACAGGCTTAACTGAAACGGGACAGCCTTGTCGGCCTGCTATAAGGTACAGTACTCAGCTTTGAAATGCAGACTCCAGAGGATGCAGTTTTGAACTGGAATGCAGCATATATGTGATATGTCTACAGTAGGCTCAGCGATTCAAACTCAAGAGCCTGAATTGGTAAATCACATTTCTGCAATATTACAATATTGAGTTCTTCACACTCCCATTGAGCCTGGACAGACCGATCAGTCAATTGGTCTAATCTGTGCTCAGATCGGAGTTTACAAACTCAAGGTCGATGGCTTTCCAACGGTCCAACAACAGTATTGATCCCATATTTAACACAGAGATGTCGTCTTTTCCAGCATCGATCCTCCATTCTCCCAGGCAGGACATAACAAAACTAAGAGACATCCAATTGTGCTCTTTCGCCGCCGCCGGCACATTTATCATAGTTCGCTAGTACTTGGGGAGGACGGCAATCAAATGGAGGTGGTGAGGGGGGGTGGATGCACGACATTAGCATGATGGCATGCTGCCTGGATTCAAGCCTCCCATCCAAGACACTAACACGGTGTAACCCATTCAACAATCATTACAAACCAGAGGCCTAAGAACAATGCAGGGGAAGCTGGGAACCCAAGATTTCAATTACATATCTTATCATCCAGACCCACAACAGAACTGTTATAGAATAGGTTGATTGTGAGGTGAAGAAAAGAGTGATTACAAACTTTCTAGGAAACGGCAAACTCGCCCTTCCTTGTCTAATGTGTGACCACTGGACTGTGAATTAAGGGGCATGACCTAGCAAGCCTTTAAAATGATGATCGTGACTCAGCCTCTGTGAGCCTGACATTAATCTGAAGTGCATTGGTGCAATGTGGCTCTGAGATATTGACTATGGTAATGGAATTTTCAAAGAGTAGATAGATCTAAATGAAAGCCTTTCTGCATAAAAGGATGATTACCCACAAATTATTGTAATCTTGTTTAAGTGAAAATCGACAGAATTCACATACCGTTGCCCGGTTCTGTGTAATTTGGCCTCTAAGTTAGGAGTAAGGCAGTTAAGAGTCATTATCAAGTAGTCTGACTCAGTGGGGAAGCTATTTCAATTTCAACTCCTGAACTGACAAGGTACCCGTAATTGTTTTCTTTCCGTTATCTCTTTTCTAAGCACACAACTTAATCCTCACATCCCAGCCAGTCACTCAGTGTCCCATATGGGCGCAAATTCAATTAAACATTAGTGAACTCAATGAAAGGCAATGCCAATCAAACCCCTTATTTAATTGCTGCCCTGGAATGTTAGCGGTTGGAGTAATGTTCTCTGGGAGTTTTCCCACCTGACTTTAGCTGACTTTAGGGTGAGGAGATATTTGTTGGCTTGGTCTACCATGTTTTGAGTTTTTGTTGTGTTTTATATGTTATGATTTTCTTATTTATGATCATTTTAATTTTAATTTAATGTCATTTTGTGTAAATTGTCTTTGAGTTTCATGAAAAGCGCTATATAAATAAAATGTATTATTATTATTACTGGATATTAATCAATAATATATTGACAAGACATTGCAGAACAGGGATATCATTTTTGCACGATCGTGTCTAGGTAACACGCAAATTACGAAACACTTGCGAGATGGTTGAGGTTGGCATTGACCTCGAATGGTTGAGGTTTGGTATTGACCTCGAATGGTTGAGGTTCGGCATTGACCTCGAATGGTTGAGGTTCGGCATTGACCTCGAATGGTTGAGGTTCGGCATTGACCTCGAATGGTTGAGGTTCGGCATTGACCTCGAATGGTTGAGGTTCGGCATTGACCTCGAATGGTTGAGGTTAGGATAGGTCGTCGGGTAGCAAGTCAAACGAGAGTGTTTGCAAGTTTTCGCAATTTGCAGGTTACCTTCCAGACACGACCTTATTGCACATATATAATTGAAAAAGTCCGATTTTTGTTCAGTGGCAATGGAGCTGTTCCATTTTATTTTTTGCATCAGCACTTTCTGTCATGATTCTCATTTTGACTTCTTTTAATTTGAGCCATTGTTTCATCTGCACTTCCCTATCTAATTTCGATTGCGAGTCAAATAACTGGTGCAAATGATGACACCATGTACCTTTGTGTGATGATGAGTTCTCAGAGAAGCTTAGAAAATCAAACATTGGGGTCTTTAACGTCACAATTACTCCAATAGAAGGGATCCAATCCCCTGATCTACAATACAAAACATCAGAAGGGATTTATCAAAGGAAGGGAAGTATGATAAAATGTGCTTCATA
This sequence comes from Adelosebastes latens, assembly GCA_916700685.1. Lineage (NCBI taxonomy): Eukaryota > Metazoa > Chordata > Actinopteri > Perciformes > Sebastidae > Adelosebastes > Adelosebastes latens. Next base: position 21,097 of record CAKAKR010064609.1, on the reverse strand, counting down.
ATAACGGCCTGCTTTCGAGGGAATAGTGATTTCCTGGAGTTATGTCTCTTCTCAAGGCCAAGTTAATGTCAATGGACTAATAAAATACAGCACATTTATAGTCTTCTCACACTGATAAGCTCAAGACGAGACCGAGTCTTAAAGATCAAGTTAAATTAAAACATCATACACAGTTCATGCTAATAAAGTACTTGAGGTCCTTGGAATGCTTTCTCAGTATCTATATCATAAGAACTTAATCCCTAAAGTTTGAGGGTAAAGTGCTTCTCAACCTACTAGACTGACATGATTAATTGCACAAGGCAGCTTCACACATAGCATATAGTAGGGGTAAAATGTTTCAGCGATTTTGTCTTCAACCACCACAAATCCTCTGACGGTAAGTCTATGAACTGCACACTCTGGTATAAAGCATCACACAACCGCCTGGCCAGGATACAAAGAGACAAAAAATGCAGGAAAATATATAACGTTGGCGAGTCCAGCTTTCACTGCACAGCTCAGTCCCTGACAACTAGGAGTCAGTTTGCATTTCGTTTTCAAGCTTCAATTTGCTGCTTCCTGCCAACTTTGGGCTAAAAGGTAAATTGTGTGGAATCAGATAAGACAGGTGCACTATATATTTATATCAAAATCTTTCCCAGTGTAGCTTTAAATTCAGGGCATCAACAACAAGGTAAAAATCATGGTGGTCAGATTCAGATTTCTCTCGCTCTGATTTCTGGCTTTAGAAAGTAGAAGCCTTCCTACCTGTCTGCCACCAGTGATCCAGAACAGGAACCCCAAAGCTCCCTTTTGCCCATTCCAGCGTCTCCACGTCACAACGCTCTCCTGCCAGAAATAACGACCGCAACCTGCAAGGACAAAGAGTACACCTGTCAATCACCTTGAGGAGACATGACATATCTATCTCTCGGAGGAATGGTCAAGAACACAACATCTTTCCAATGGCAAAAGTCTAGATTTCAACTTTTTAAGCAAGTGTGATTATTCACGTGCTCAAACCTGTTTAAAGCCCTTTCTTGTCTAAAATTGTGTATTTGAATATTTCTGCATACTGGGGTCCCTAAACAGTCTTGGAATTGTATAAATTAGATATGACTGTAAAGCTGAGACTGTTGTGGATCCAATGAGCCCAATTGTATTCATGTGTGATGATGTTAGTCCTCATAGTAGCCATTTCATTGTAGTGAGACCATTTTTGACATTTGACCTCACTGTATAAAATGACCTGTGGTGACCTCTAATATAATCACAGCCTCATGAAACTTTACAATCACAAACTAGAGACCTAGAGCATTCAGAGGATTGACAATAAGGGGGTTTCTGAGCAGTTTCCAAAACAGAAGTGCTTGCTATGCAATCACCGAAAATTGCAATTTTTGCCAAAATCTCCAAATGTCAAAAGTTTTTGATACCAAATCACAGCATGGATTTTTTCTACGGTGTTCCTCAAGGTCTTGGTGTCTTAATGTGGTATTTTGGAGGGATTATTTATCAGTTTTATCAATTCTCAAGTGGTAAAAAATTGTTAAATTTAGCTGTGTAACAAATGGTGTCAACCCAAAAATTGCTGCAACAACTTAGGAGACATAATAGAGCATGGGAATGGCCATCATATACTTCTATCATAATGTTCTAAGCCCTTATACACTTTCATAATTTATTTTTAATTCATTCATTCATTCATTCATTCATTCATTCATTCATTCATTAATCTTTTTTTCTTTTTTTATGGCTAGAACACCTTGACACACAGTGCTGAGCTACATCTCAAATTAATCTTCAGGTTCCCAGCTTTCAGATGATGAAATATACTGTTGATCAGCCATCTCCCCCCAAAAGACCCCCTGTACCCCCTAAAAAAAGACAAAAATGGGTCTATGATAAAGAGAAGTGGAGTGGAAAAGAATAATTTAAAAATGTAGAACAGAAAAAATGGGATGCATCAGCCTTTTTTTTGCAAATGAACAGAAATTCACATTTACTGAGAATCTGAATATGTCTCAAAGGGCCTAAAACAAATCCTGGCAATTTAGTGTGGAGTACATGCTTCATGGATTTGGCCATCTCTGTGTCTTTTAAGTACTCTAATTATATATCATACACTTGATCCTCGGAGCTGTGCAGCTTGTGAGCCTCTTTGTTTCAAGGGTATGAGACGTGTTATGAAAACTGGGTCAATTGTGAAAAACTGAGAGACGTACTATAAACTATGGCTGAGAACTTCTCTTGATACACTTGAATGTGACTTTGAACTCGTGCAATATCTCTTCAAGGTAAATGTTTTTGGACCACAACCAGTTCGCTTCACTTTCCCTGTGATCCCAACCGTGACTGAGTCATCCTTTCCACTGCCTCGGACAATGTCAAGCAGATAGTTCTCGCCACCATTGCTGACTAAAGGGTCTTTGTGTCCTGTCTGGGATGGTTTGCCTCCTTTACAGTCACACTTTATCAGGACAGAGGTGAATCATTGTTTGTGTTGAGCATCATAAACACTGAAGTCTCTAAATGCTCAGTTTTTAGCCTCTTGCTTTAAATGTCATGGCAGAAAATTCCACTTTTTTTCTTCCCTCTAAAATGCATTTAGACCCAAAGGCTTTTCAAGTTGGATGTTTGTCTTCCAGGAAACAGTGTTGGAGTAAGCTGCTCTTTCTCCCCAAGAAAACGCCATCTATATGGCCTTTCAGTCAATATTGATGTGACCCTGAATCATGGAGTAGCTGGAGACCACATCTGAATCTGACCAAGTTGTCCCTCCCTCACTGGTCCCTCCTTGTTCAAACATTAGTTTCCGACTAGTTTGGAAAACGCTACTTCCTGGCATGAAAAACCCTCCCTCCATGACCTACAAGTGACCCAAAACACTGCAGTTTCTATCTTCAGCCTCCCCTGATTTCTCCCACAACAGTTCTCTCCCAAACTCCCTCTGATGGCTGCCCATGGCTGCTCATATCCCACTCACAACACTGCTGGTTGCTCTCTATCTGTAACCCCCTATAATTCCAGGCCACAGTGGACCAATAGATGCTAGTCTTATCGCTACACTTTCCCACAAATGACTGCCGGTCATCACTCATCGCTCTCAATGCTCCGCGACAGCGAAATGGCTTTTCCAACTCCAATCAAACTTGAAGTCACATTCTATCTTCTGTAACAGACAAAAAGAGTTTCATCATGTCACTGTCTCCTCGCTGAATCGTATCATCTCTCCTCCCGCTTTCTCCCTGGATTATATTATATTCTCTTTTTCAAGCACTACGCTCTTAACTTGATTGTTCTTGGGTTCATTGGGAATATTATGGTTTCTCTGGTTTTCAGGAACACTGTGGCTGCGGAGCATGGGCTACACCCACCAAAAAAAATTGAGAATTCATGTTAGTAAGCAGAAAAACATCATAAATATTCTGTCTTTATTTATCACCACCCAGATATTGAGGGATGCCTGGGAGTCAGTTCAGTTGCAAATAACACACTCCCCCTCCACTAAAGGGGGACGTTTTAATATCAAGTACCTGTAGGTGAGTTTTAAATCTGATTAGGATTTTCTTTGGAGGTTTCATGTTCAGTTTTCCTCGTTGTTTGATGAGAAGTAGGCTCATTTTCTCATAGACTTCTATACAATCAGACTTCTTTTTGCAACCAGAGGAGTCGCCTCCTGCTGGCTATTAGAAAGAATGCAAGTTTAAGGCACTTCCACATTGGCTTCACTTTACAGACATGGAGGTTACCCACTGGTGGTAATGTAAAGTGTGATGTAAAAACAAAACCATAAAATCTTCAAATGATATTCCCTCACAATATTTCACATAACACTTTCTGAGAAAATTAAGTTAGTACATGCTTGTTATTATCAATTTAAACGGCGTAATTGTGTATCATGATATCTCGATATGATTTTATCACGATACGATTCCATTGAAAGACGATAAATTATCATATTGAATTATCACCCAGCTCCACTTTAAGTAAATGCCTGGACTCTATCAAATAATGAAGGAAGTACATCAAGGACCATTAACAATGTACCATCATTCAGCTGTCAGATAGATCACGCCCTGCAGGAACTGAGCAACGCAACATGTGGAATAAATGAATGATTGACTCAGTGCCCTGACAGTGACCTTATGTTCCCACTACACTCCCACTACACGCTTTGTTATCCAAGGACGATTGAGATTCTGTGGTTTTCATGTTTTCTAAGGAGTTCAATGGAAGTACAAGTTTGGAGGATTCACACAGACGCTGTGACCTCAGAAACAGTGGTGGGAGGGTTGGGATGGTTTGGCTGCTGCCCAAGCTCAGGGACTGTACACAGAGTCCCTAATAGTCAGTGTAAACATCTTTGTTCTGTTTTCAGGAAGAAAAGATCTTAAGAAAATCTTTCCTTCCCCCAAAAAAATCAAGGACAATATGTAAAACATTAATGACGGTGATGTTTGAGTTATTTCAGATTATATAAAGCTACAATATTTATATTTTTTTCACGTCTCAACAGCTTGTTAGTTGTTTCCAACCTTGTTCAAATAAAAATGCCTCCTTCGATCTTAGATATTGATTTCACTGCCTAACATTTTTTCTGCCCACTGATTAAAGTTAGGAAAATAATTATCTACAAGTTAAGCACCATCTGTTTCAAGATAAACATCTTCACATGCATACAGTATGAGGACAAACAAAGACTTTATTGTTCCACATTTAAACCAAGAAATGTACCCACTGTTAAGTTTATCCTGGCATCCACTCTACCGGTGAAGGTACAATGATGGCAAATGTACTCTGAACTTTACTGAAGCAGCGCTATAAAATGATCTAATAAAGGATGTTAATAGTAAAAGCAAATATGCTCTCTCAATATTTGCTCAACACTGGGCACAACATGTTAGCCAATAAAAACTATTTCTATGCTAGTTTGTAAAGATAAGGCCACACTAATCTCTACAGTATGACCTTGGAGGAGGCCAGTAAAGCAGAAAAACAACCTATTCTTGGTGTTTAAGGTTATCAACGTGATGCTTAAAGCTGATTCTGTGAGCTCAGTGCGGCAAAGTTGAAGCGAGAATAAATGAAACGCTGATTTAAGCAAATGAGAATATAGCTGAAGATGGTGGCAGTGATGTTTTCCACATAGATTGACATTAAATCTCCAAAACTAGTGAATGAACCCAGAATGGCTACAACTGTGCGATAAAGTAATGCATCCGCAACATGGGACAAGTAGACCAGAGAATAACCTGGTATATTCTCACACATTTATTCTAGTTAACCTTTTCCACTCCGCAACTCTTTTTCATAGACCCATTTGTGTCACAACAGTACAGAACAGTAGATGTCACATAAAAGTGGTGTACATCATCTGAAAGCTGGGAATCTGAAGATTGGACACTGTGTGTCAAGTTGTTCTAAAGTTGTGAAAAAAAATAATGAATTTCTTAATTAAAAAAAAAAATTGAAAGTGTATAAGGGTTTAGAACATTATGATAGAAGTATTGTATATCATGGCCATTCCAATGAACTATTATGTCTCATAAGTTGTTGCAGCAATGTTTGGGTTGATACCATTTGTTACACAGATTTGGTGCTAAATTTAAACATTTTTACCAATCAATTTGATAAAAAATTATCAATAATCCCTCCAAAATACAACATCAAGACACTAAGACCTTGAGGAACACCATAGAAAAAGCCATGCTGTGATTTGGTATCAAAAACTTTTGACACTTGGAGATTTCTGCAAGAATTACATTTTTTGTCGATTGGATGGTGAGCAAATCTGTTACGGAAACTGTTCAGAAACCCCCTTATTGTCAATCTACCTAGGAAAGCCATCCATCTCTGAATGCCCTAGGTCTCTAGTTTGTGGCTGTAATGTTTCATGAGGCTGTGATTATCCTATCCTATACAGTGAGGTCAAGTTTAAAAAAATGGTCTCACCACAATGAAATGGCTACTATGGGGACTAAAATCATCACACATGAATACAATTGGGCTCATTGGATCCACAAGAGTCTCAGCTTTCCAGTCAGTTTATGTAGTTCCAAGACTGTTTAGGTACCCCAGTATGCAGAAACCATTTTCAGAATAGATGATGCAAAGACTTGCATTGGGTTTTGCCCAAAACTGCGTGTGATTATCATAAAGTGGGCATGTCTGTAAAGGGGAGACTTGTGGGTACCCATTGAACCCATTTTCATTCACATATCTTGAGTCAAGGGACCCCTTTGAAAATCACCACGCCAGTTTTTCCTCACCAAAATTTAGCCTAACTTCGGAGCATTAATATTCCTTAGGTTTTTCTAGTTTCACGTGAAACCAGCATCTTCACTCTAGCTCTAAAACAGAGCCTGCTACAGCCTCTGAAAGATGATAAATTCAGCCGAGGGCACCGGCGCCCTCAAAGAGTGGAAGAGGTTAAAGGCAAACAAGGTGCAAACATCGTCACCTTTAACAGCACCGGCTTTTACTGTGCACCGAAAAGCTCTATCGACTGGAGTCATGCACTTTGTCACTTGTTTATGACTGAGGCTCTCCGCATTGAGTTATTTCTCCCGTCTTTAAAGCACTACTGACAGAGTGTCTGCCCCTTTTGTCATGCCACATTTATGCAGAGCGCTGCAGCCTTCACAACTTTAGACAGCCCCGCAGCCAGACTCACAATGTACATCGATGGTGACAAGTAATATGGCTCCAGCACATTGATAAAGGTCCATGGCTATTACAGTTGAGCGGGCTCTGGTGGGAGTAAATGTCTCACAGTGTCGATAAACAGACAGGGTATTTGAGCCGTATCAAATTATCGTTTAAGTCCTCTCTAGCATGAAATTATGTGTTTGATAATAAAGCTAGGAGTTTTCTGAAAGGTTTTACCACTTCCATCAACATACTTTTAATTAAAAGCAGCATTATTACTGTGGTATTGACATATCCTTCCATGTGTTACATGAGGTGGCAAAATGCATCGACTAGATCTGGATCCATTGACACAAACACTCTCATTCATGTATAAAATTAAACTTTCAAGACAAGAAACTGACACCCACATTGTCTGTAACTGCTCCACTACACAAACCTTTAAATTAGAATATTAAACCGACATTCAGAGTTTCAAAATTCCACATTTTATTGGCAGAAAATCTTTTTTTTGAACTGTAAAATTGAAAGTATCATAAAGGAGCGAGTAAAAAGGCTCAGACATTGAGCCGCCCTGCGCTAAAATGAAATCACATTTCATTGCCTCCTTTGTATTGCTGCCTCTGTGTCATGTCATGGTGACATGTTTTGCTGAGCGCACAAGGCAAATATAGTAATCTTTCACCAACCTGCCTCCTCCAAGGGGAAAAGACACATTAAGAATAAGAACGTGTACACGGAAACAGCATGTCGCTTACATGACTGATTGCGGCGGGGACGAAACGGAAGATAAATGCCAAAGATATTTGAGGCAAAAATATTGTAGGAAATAATATAGCCTTTAAAAAAAAGGTGCTATGCATTCAGCACAGCGAACAACCGAACATCGTCAAATTCAGCACACAACGCCAGAGTTGCTGAATGATTCACTGGGGCCATAGGTCATCCGCACTCAGAATTGCTTTATGATTGTGTGCTTAGAGGCATTTTCAGACTGCTGAACAGAAGGAAAGTGGTGAATTGACACCGCAACCCCTCAGGTCCAAGTTTCTCTGCACCACACCGAACAATTAATAATTCTAATAATCTCAGCAAATACTTCACTCTGGGCGAAAATTAATACCAAGAAAAAACGTGTTTTAACTCTGAGCTCCAGAGGACCTTTACCTGAACAGTGAGACACACTATTATTTAATACAGGTGAGCTGCAGTGACTTGCCATTGTTTGTTATCCATCCTGATTAACACCCGAGCGAGTTGAACTGAGGGTACAGACTGTCAGATACGGAGGTGGGAGAGGGCTGTGCATCAACAGATGGTCAGAGACTAACGAGAGGCTGGACAGGCTGTGCAGAACACCGTCAGCCGCGAGACGCTTTAACACATCACTCCTGGAGTTTCAAAGCTCGACAAACTAACTGCAGTTGAAGGTTAAGGCCTACACCCAATGTCTTCACAGTTTCACCAGATTTATTTCCATGTTCAGTCCAGGCATAAGTCAATTATCTTGATAGGAGTAAGAATGGGAATCGAGAATCGGTTCCCAGTTGTCAGATTCCTTGATATCGCAAGCCTCCGTGACTATCGATTCCTCTTATTGATGCTTTCTGACAGTTGCTGCGTGCACAATGACGTAACGCCATACGCACGCTGTACCATGTTTCAGTTTGTTTGGGAGCCCAGCCATGGCGGAGAGGAAAAAAACACTCAAAAGCGTCTCGCTAATACTACTAAACCTGAAGGGTGCACCCTATTTTTTCCCTGATAATGGTACATTATGCTGCTATTCATTAAAAATTTGTATTGGGTGAAAGTAGATTATAACGTTATCATGACGTGTTCAAATGCAATCTTGTAAAATGTAATTTTTGGTGAGAAACTTGAATAAATCCAGTTGTTTGATGAAGATGTTTTCACAGCAATATAAAATAGATAACAGAGGGGAATTATGACCTGTTTAACTTCCTTACACTAGCTCTAAGCAGCTTGTAATAAATCATTAGAACTACTAATGCCAAGATTTTTTTTTTTTATCAAAATAAAATATTTAAATAAAAATAAGAATTTATTTCCTAATAATTTGAATTGTGTGTTTTTATGCAAATAACCACTATAAATGACAGTAACAAAGTAAAAGGATAACATTTAGAATTTTTGACAGTGACTTCAGGATGGTTCTGGGACAGCAGTGAAAAAAGTTAGTCTGTTAGTCAATTTATCAGGAATCAATAAGGGAATCAATTACGAATCAATATTGATAAAAAAAAAAGTCATCAAATATCTGCTAAAGATAACTCTTTACTTTAGGTCTTATACCGTGCCAAACTAAAACCAAGTGTGTGCATAGCATAGATTTATCAGTTTTTAAATCATACACATACTGTAGTTGTGCTTAAAATCAATATTTTACTTGTTAACTATCTTAGTTTTTGAATAGCCTGAAATACTTGTATGTGGGCTTCTTTTACATTGAGATTTCCAAGGCTGAAAACAACTATTACTTTCATAGCCCAAGGTAACCTCTCCAAAGTGGCTTTGCTCTGTTTTGTAAATTACAATCACATAAAAGCAGCTAATCTTCACTGTCGATGAGATGCTGCAACCAAAAACAATTTGCTTTTAAAAGACTGATTAATTATTATCATTTATCAGAATTGTCAATTGTCAGTCAGTCATTTTAGGACTAATCTCCATGGTGCAATATAAAATGTACTCCTTCACCTAGTGCTTTATTTATTAGAAATACTGCATCATCAACAGTTTTCTTTAGTCTTGGTTCTAGGGAATGTCCTGTTGTGTGAAGTGTTGCTTTCTACCTGGACAGGGGGTATTTCTTCCCAATTGCAGCATGGGGGTCTTGTTGGCGAATGGCTCGGATGGCTGTGGGTGCTGTGAACAGGGAGGAGGCTCCGTGTTCAGACAGGACACGGAAGAATGCTCCAGGGTCTGGAGTCCCCACAGGTTTACCCTGTAAAACAGACAGTACAGCAACACCTGGTTAGTCCACCAACTGTAGCATGGATGCAGGGATATAAAATCAAAACGACTGACAGCCTACAGAGCGGATAGCAGATACAGAGATTATTGTGGAAGCTCAAAAACATCAAAGCAATATCTCTACGTTGTGTTCCACAGTACAAATCCACTTCAACTACAAACCATGAATATTCATATAGCAGCTGTTTAAACTGGAGAGGCTCACTGGAAGGCTGCCTTCCAGACAGATGGGCACCAAAATCCATGGATTAGAAACACAGTTGCACTATAGGAGTATTGTTTGTCAGGGAGAAAAGACAGACACCGGAGAAGTCTGCAGGCAAAATGCCTCCAACAGCAATTTCCTCTGTGTTTTTTGGTATTCAACTAGCCTGTCCTTACAGTGAGGAGACAACTGCAGATGAATGAGAATGGTAAACAGCAGCAATGAGTTCCGGGTGTCATTTTTGCTCTGAATAAATATTTGTGTCCGTGTATTGATCAGAGGAAAAACAAAGGGTTGGCAGCTTCATGCCTGGATAGAGACGGGCTGTTAGCACAAGAACCTTCGTGGCTGGAGTCAAACATTGATTTAAGGAAGGCAGATTAATTCATTGCCAAGCAGAACTGCTTCCTACAGGTGAGAGAAAGCCTGAGTGCAAATGTAATGAGAGTCCCTGAACATGAGAAATACACTGTAAGACGCACACGGAAAGATCAACACACATCCCTCTCAGCTCTGGTCTACAGATTTAGTTGCATGCTAATAACCTTCCGCATAATAAGAAGCCCACACGGAGAATCTATTCCACTCGCCGATGGGTGGTGGACTCACAAAGCAAAGCCAAATTACCTGTAATAATCGGATGCATCAATATCAAGGGGCTGTTCAACACACACATTCATGCAGAAAATATTTAATTAAAGCTTGTTTATCCCTTCGCCACTCGTTTTATGAGAAGTCGGGTGTGCTGCATGTCAATGTTGTGCTCAGTGGAGGGGCTGTGTCCTTAAAGTGTGAACCGATACTGTCGGGTAAAATTAACATTTTGCTGAAATATACTGTATATATATTTGTTCCACTCCATTCCATTGTAACCTCCCACATATTTTCTTTGGGTAAAATTAAAAAAGAATGCTTTACCAATTTAAATGGAACACTAAAAGATCTGGAATAAGGTGGATTTCGTTGCATTTGCCATTTGATGGAGTTTGTTTGCAGTTTCCCAATGTTTATTGGTACTATTGTAGTGTACGATTAACATACTGTCGGGAGCAAATATTGAAATATTGCTTCTGCACCACTCCCAAAGACGGATTTAAATACAATTACTTTTTAAACATTATATTCTTTCATCTAGGACTGGGCGATATGGCTAATAAAAAATATCTCGATTGAAATTCAAATTTTCTCTGAAATTAATTCTTTTTTATCATAAATTTTAATTATTATTTATTAATTTTGTTATTATTAATGACAGACTGGCTGGCTGATTTTTTTTTATGATTGTAAAATTCAATAATATAAATCACGTTCACCGGTAAGTCGCTTTTGTTTTGAAGTTAGTTCTTACACACTCTTACCGTAATGCCTTGTATATACACGTAGGCAGAAACCAATGTCGGGGCTAATTTGACTGATTTTTTTCTTTCGAAATGGAGGCAGGAATCTTCCCTTACCGTTTCCGGCCTCGACACGTGTAAACTTGCTTTGGCGCTTCACTTCTTTCGCTTTCTCCAAGCTCTTTCCCCGCTTCCCTCCAGATACAAAAACACACGCCATACTTACTCGCCCACTTCTTTTTGTGTCCATGAGAGGGAAAGAGCCACAGGAGAGAGCGAGAGAAGCGAAACGCAAAAGCGACTCTCATGCCGGCAGCTTAAAAAAGATTACGTGACAGTTTGTACTCAATGTTTTCGATAGTCATTTACTACATCCCACGTAGAACAAGCCCTAATACGTCAAGTATATACGATAAATATCGCCCACCCCAAACTTAAAAACATATTCTGTAAACTGAAATGTATTTCTAACGTCAGTGTGGCAGGGCATAAAATGCACATGCAGGTGATACGTTGACTGGCATTAGTAAAAAAAAGAAAAAGAAAAGGAGTGAAAGACTAAAATAGAGAGAGCTGCAGTCTGTCTCTTGACAGCGGACTGTAGCAGCCAGAGTCAAACATGGCAACAGAGTACAACAGAGTCCACACGAACTGGAGTCGTTAACCAAATATGGATGTATTCAGCCTGCAGAGCCAACAGAGGCAGATGCCAGGCAGACATTAAAACCTGACTCGTACAGCTTTGTAGGTTGAACAGCTCAGGTTTTATTGCACATTTTCTGGTAATTCAAGGTGTTTGTAACACTGCTGTTGTTAGTTTTCGATAATAAACCTTGTCTAAGGGGACATACCTCGTAGAGAATTGTGCTATTGCCGTGGAGCAGGGGACCATAGCAGATGTATGAGTGGCCGACCACCCAGCCCAGGTCTGACGCCGCCCACCAAACCTGCAACAGGTTAAAAAAAAAAAAAGGTGAAATATGTACAGATACTCTAAATAAAACACTATAAATGTAAATCAAATAGCTTATGTTATATATATATGTAAATGAAAATAGAAAACACAAGTGAAGCATACTACTTCCAAAACATTTGACATATTACATGGAATAAATCAAATCTTCTTTTCAAGTACAGAGCAATCTCTCTCTGTGCTCTCAAACGTGGCTCTAACGCAGAAAAAGGATGCTTTATTGCCTTACATCTCCAGGACTGAGTCCATAAATATTTGACATGGTCCATTTCAGCATCACAGCGTAGCCTGCAGTGTCTCGCACAACACCCTGGGGGACAAGATAAGAAAAAACATCAGACTGGTGACAGGTTTTTGCGCTAGGCAAAGAGGCAGGCGTTTAATATCAATCTAAACACAGCCGCTCAGCCCTGCTCCGGTGAAGGGGATGGCATTTTGTTTTTCAAATGATGCTTCTCAAACTGACTCCAATTTCTGGCTTTTATTAGTTAATGGTGCTGTATAAACATTTTCGAAGCCAAACAGTCTGTCCTCAAGTCTCCAATTATAGAGATTTTTTCTAAAACGTATCATCTCCCTACAGCAATAACTGAGAAAGTCACAGTAACTCAGAGGAAAAGCTGGCAATAACAGCACTATTAAGCTCAGGAACTAGCCAGCAGGTGGATATTTTATATCATCTGTTGGTCAAAGACAGAATGATGCTATTTGAAAGGAGCTGGGGTTTTTTTTCCATTTGAAACTGCCTGCAGGCAATTCGTCCTGCATGAGCTCCAGCTCCTGCTGTGGAAATGCTCTGTCTTATTTACGTCACGGTGATGGTGTTTAGATTGGGCCTGGATTGTCAAAGAGCAGATGAGTCACACAAAAGCTCTATACAAGAACTGACATCATTTAGACAAACAGCCGACTGTAAATCCTATAACTAGTCTACGTGATAACGTATGTTTACATGACATCTATAACTATGAATCAGGTACTGATTTTCCCCCTGCTGCTCACTACAACCCTGTAATGCGAGTACCTTTGGCGTTCCAGTGGTCCCGGATGTATAGAGGACATAGAGAGGGTGGTTGGAGGGAACAGAAACGCAGTCGTGCGGCCGAGCTGTGGCCATCTCTTCCTCCCAATCCAGACTCAACTCCGGACTCATTGATACTTTTTCCTAAAAAACAAAGAAAAATCAAGTACATGCTAATTTTCATTCTATTAAAACTGTGGCGAAGACTAAGACTGTGCACAATGTAACTGCACAACTAAATGCGACACCTTTTCGCATCCTTTAACTGGAAAAAAGTATAAAGTACGTGGAGTCATTACATGCTCAACAACAGGAGTCATCTATTTAATCAAATGTAGCTGCGCTAAGGCTTATGTTGGTATGACAACAAGAGCATTAAAAGTCCGTATGGCGGAGCACCGGTCAGCTATCCGCAATAATAATTTAGATAACCCAATAGCAGTCCATTTCAAACAGGCTAATCATCCAATCACAGCTTCCAGCTACTGTGGGATTGAAAAAGTGGTCTTGTCTAGACGTAGAGGTGATCTAAAGGAAGCTCTTCTTAAACGAGAAGCCTTTTGGATAACAGAGCTCCAAACTTTTGGGACCCACTTTGGGCTCGATGATGAATTAGATTTGAGTGTGTGTCTGTGAAATATAGAACTTCTACTTAACTGTTATGATGAGGATGGCTTGGCATTTTGATCTTGTTGTTTGAGTTGCTGTTAGTAAACTGACCAAGCAGTGTTTTTAATGTGTAACTTTATATACTTATGATCATGTGTCGTGTGATAATTTATGGTAAGATTATTAGTGTTTTCCTTCAATAGCGATGTATGTTTGATGTTCTTTGTTTGACATGTATTTTTCTTCTCTTCTCTTCCTGTTTTTTTCATGGTGCAATGGATATGTGATGATGTCACTTCCTCAACCAATAGGAATGGCAGACACTTCCAATCATCCAATCACATTGATTTGGTGGTGTTTAAAAAGAACACACACCACCATTTTATCTTCTTAATGTCCTGATGAAGGTCCTTGTTGACCGAAACGTTGACTAATAAAGCAGAGAAAAGTGTGTGCGGGAGCAGGTCATTTTTTTGAAGAAGACTAAGACTGTGACTGCTCTATAGCTTCAAATGGCCGTAATATATCTCTGGGTGTTCATACAGAACGAGTTATTGATCAATTCCATTGACTCAGGTGCAGCAGTGCTGGAAAGAGTTCCCACGAGGGGATCCTCCCACACCAGCAAGCGGCCCTGACCCACAGAGCTATGTGGAAAGAAGGCGTTACCACTTTATTACCGTAACACCTGAAAGTGGGGAGCTAAAAATTCCCGTTGGGATATAAATTCTCACTTCAAGTTGAATAAATATATATTTAGCATAGACGTTTATGTTTAAATTCTGTTTTAACTCCCATCAGTCATTAGAATCTCTTGGAGTCACCCACAGAGGTAATGTCAGGTCATATATTTATGCCCCCTTACATCTCCAGTTGCTGGCATCTGCCTCATTTCAAATCTCTTTGATAATTTAATTTCATTAACATTTAAATCGTCCCCGGAGGCTAAAGAAAAAAGTCCCGGCCACTTCTGTCTTTGGCTCTCAGGGAAGGAGCTCAAGACTAAGATCGTTCAATATCACACAGCCTCTCGAGGCGGAGGACAGACAGCCCATATAACCCCCAGCTGTCTGAAATGCATCCCTTTTAGCTCACTTCACTCAGAGCCGAGCCAGAGTAAAACTTGGCTGATTTAACAAGGCTTTCATGTTGGAAGCCGTCTTCGCAGAACCACAACCTTTTGCTCGCTGAATGCAGTAATTGATAAAGCAGCCGCAGCCACCTTCAAAGTGGTGCTTCACATGATTTTAAGAGGATGAGTTTACGCTGATTTTCCTTTGAAAAACCATTTCTCAGAGTTCCATGTATGTCTTCCAAAAAAAGATGAAACAGCGATCTCTTAATTCGGTAGATCATTCCCTGATAAATAACATTGGTGTACAAACCAGATCAAATGCATTGTGTATTGTTAATTTAAGAACACAACAGAGTCAGTCAGAGGTACGTGGCGTAACTGATAACAAATTTGAGACATGGAGGGCCAGAAGAATGATTGCAACAATCTGCGATCAATTTTAAGAATCATTTCTATTTTCTAGACCTAAAAATTCAATGTGTTTCTTTTTACGCTTGTGTGAAGGTGAAGCAAATTTCAGCTTGCTGTCGCCATATTAATGCATAATTGTGTGCTGTATAATCATTCTGCACGGCTTCCAAACTGGATCTGTGCCAGGCTCTTTATGACAACCTCCACGATCCCTCAGCTGCAAGCACAATACACATTTTTTTCATTTCCTCTCATCTACTTAAACCAGCCATACATCCTTTCCTCTTTTCATACAGTGGCAGGAATTACCATTCATACACATTTGGCTTATTCTAGGCTATAATCCTTTAAAATATGATGCTCTTTAGTTCTTATAGGTTAAAAACAGCAACCACTAGCCTTGGGAAATTGTTTTTTCCCCAACAGAAGCTATACAGTGACTAAACTAATCAGGTTTACATTTGGCTGCCATATTTCAGATGCATTTACATTGTGTCAAACAGACAGCAGGTTTTTGAAATGACACCACATTGACAAATTAGGCTTTTATGATCCTTTGTGCTTCTTACCATGTTAGGCCTGTTGTAGATGAGGACTTTAGAGGGCTTGTGAGAGCTCAGCTCCAAGGCCTTCTCCACCAGAGGGATGTACTCCACTCTTCTGCCTGGCTCGATGCCAAATGAGGCTGTAACCATCAGCTTTGGCTGAGAAAAACACAGATTACGCAATGGCAATTTAGCTATATAGCACATTTCATTACACGTAAACTCAAAATGCTTTGCAATCAAAGACAAAATCTAGAAATAGAGGCATAAACGTAAGCACAAAGATAGCATAAACAACATAAATATAAGAATACAGCACAGGGTTTTCGCCAGTGTATTGCAAGCCTGGTAGCCTGCCATGGATTTACATCTCCATTACAACAGAGCTTCCTGCCTGGGTGTGTGTGTAACCACGGCTGTGACTAGTAGTCAAAGTAGCGGTTGTAAAACGGTGATAAACACATTTCATTTCCTACATTTCTCGCAGTTATATTGTTATCTAAAAGCTTTTACTATGCAGAGTAGCAAGCGAAATCAGGAAATGTTGGTTTTCATCAGCTGCAACTTAACACGACTCCTATGCAGCTGAAAGCGAAACAGTCAAATAAAGCAGATATTTGAAAGTACAAACAGGGAAGCAGCAAACTCTGTTAGAAGCTACAAAAGTACTGAGAGATAAACACACAACGTCTTTCCCTCTGGTCTTCTGCACGCAAGTTTTTAGGGTGCGGTCCTAACAACTTTTCTGGCGGAAACCCTGCAGTAGTATCCACAAGCATGCAGCCAACCACACAGCAATAAAAACCCCAAAAACAACAACACAATCAAATAGAAAACCCCTACACACACTCACAGTAATTACCCATAAGCCTGGGGGAATAGGAAAGTTTTTAATTTGCTTTTGAATGCGGACACGGTCGTGATGGACCTCAAGTCATCAGGCAGCTTGTTCCAGATAGCAGGACCACAGAAACATAAAAGTACCCTCACCGGACCTGGATCTAATTCTGTCTGATGGCCTGAGAGCACCTGATCGGGTTATGGTCAGTGAGCAGGTCAGACATGTAGTGAGGAGACAAACCATTAACTGCTTTATAGACCAGAAAGGTTCTCAATCTTTTTCAGCCACGAACACCTTACAAGATAGAGAATACACCGGGGACTCCCTCAGAAACGTCCCTTTTGAATAATTTGACGTTAAGCCTATATTCTACACTTCTATAGTCTTAGTTTTGTGAAAGAACACCACAGGAGAAATGTACTAGAAAGATATTGGACATGTATTATTAAATATATTGCAGATTCTAGAGTTATAGATTTGTTAGATTAGAACGTGATTTATGAACTATTATACTGTAGATTTAAAAAATAAATGTGTTGAACTGTGAAGCCTTTTGTAAACAAAAATGATATCATTTTGATTTAAATGAAGGAATCCCCCTGGCAGAGTGCCACAGACCACACTTTGAGAATCACTGTTATAGACCATTAGCTGGATTTTTAAGGTGATTCTGTTAATTTACCAGGAGTCAAAGTGATTTCAGTACCGAGTAATATGTTCAAATTTTCATGTACGTGTTAAGGACTCTGGCTGCTGCAATTTGAATGAGCTGGAGCCGTCCGTCCTACTGACTGTTTGGATAATACTGCAAATAAAGCGTTATAGTAGTCTAACCTGCTTGAGATAAATGCATGAATCAGTTTCTGAGAGGCAGTTTGAGATATGAATGCTCTAAGTTTTGATACACTTCTTATCTTGTGATATTGGTAATCCGATTTTCAAAATTGAGATCAGTATCCAAAACGATGCCATGGTTTCTGACTTGCTCGCTGTATTTCAGAGACAGGTAAGAATGTTATCGCGCTAAAATGTCAAGAACTTCATGTTCCTATATCATAAAACAGAATCTAGTGCTCCCATCATATCTGCACTGAATAATTGTTTTACTGAATATTAAACAGGGTATTAGTGGTATGAGTCTGTTGCCTTTGGCACTGGAACTCCTGTGTCGAGTCAAATCCAGTTTACATAAGCCTTGTTAACATGCGTTTCATAACGATACCAGAATAAATAGCAGGCTTACAACACACCTGAGGTGTTCCCACTAAGTCAATAACATGTACTGTAACTTTTTTAGATTTTAAAGTTTGATGCACATACACCACAACCTTGAAGGAGAAGGCCCCTAAATTGGAACTCACCAAGTTGTAATTAGCTCATTTTCCCCTAGTGGTCATTAGAAGGTATTGCACTGTGTACAGAGGTGCTAAACAATCATTCACTTTCCTCTTCTCTGCTTTATTGCTGAATTGCAAAGTGGGACTCATATCTATGAAAGGAGTGACCTTGTTCATACTGTATGCAGATCATATTAGAGCTACAACTATTAATCAATTAGTTGTCAACTATTAAATTAATCGCCAACTATTTTGTTAATCGATTAATCGCTTTGAGTAATTTTTTAACAAAGAAAAGTCAAAATTCTCTGATTCCAGCTTCTTAAATGTGAATATTTTCTGGTTTCTTTACTCCTCTATGACAGTAAACTGAATATCTTTGAGTTGTGGAAAAAAACAAAACATGTCAGGACGTCATCTTGGGCTTTGGGAAACACTGATAGACATTTTTCCACATTTTCTGACATTATATAAACCAAACAACTAATCGATTTATAAAGAACATAATTGACAGATTAATTGATAATGAAAATAATTGTTAGTTGCAGCGCTAGATCATATTAACTAATCACCTGAAAACAACTGAGTCAACAATACTCCAACATTAACTGTCCCCTGGAGAGTACCACAACAATAAAAGTTTGAACACCGGATCAAGTATACTTAATAATAAAACTGTATTTCTTCATATGTATGTTTGTATAAACACATCAGCCAACAGAGATCATAATCTTCAAACAGTCCCTGTCAAAATGTCAGATTGTTCCATTAATTCTTCCGTTGCCCTGTTAAAATATCTCAATGCAGATGGCATCGATATCATTCTTCATTGTGTGATTGGGAAAAAGAACCGAGTGCTTTCCGCTGTGAATGACTCAATTTGAGCTCACAAAAACAAAGAAGCCTCGGGCACCTCTGGCTTTCAGAGTTTCAGAGATTTTGCAGGGTGAATGGTGCTCATTACTAATGGCACATGAAAATGTGAATTGGAAAAGTATTAGTTGCAGCCATGTTATTACTCTGCGTCATATAAGCAGTATAAAAAGAACAGTCATCAAAGAAACTGAAGAGTGACATTGAATGAATAAAGATCATGTTGTCATGGCTCATGACAAAAGATGAATCTCAACCACAAGGTGAGTAACAAGACTTTCTAACCTTGGCGTGATCGATGCGGACGGACAGCTCTTTGGAAGCGAAGCCGCCAAAGATGAGGCTGTGTGGGGCGCCGATCCGTGCACAGGCCAACATGGTGAACATGGCCTGCGGCACCATGGGCATGTAGATGACGACCAGATCTCCTTTCCGTACCCCATTCTTCACCAAGACTCCTGCTAACCTGGACACCTGGACCGAGACACAGAGCCGACAATGCAGAGAATTGAATATCAACATGCATTTTGGCACTGCACTCTTTCAAATATCTGCATAAATTAATTTTAGGTAATTGTTCATGACTACCATAACCAGCATAAACAAGTGATGGCAAAACAGACACTGTGCTTCTGGGTTTCTTCTAGGCATTTTTTGTATGCATTAATGTGAATAAAATGTGTGAATTTAAGTCTATTAAATTGATTTCCTTCAATTGGACATAATCTGACAAATGAAATAACTCAACATCTTTTTGTAAATTTAATTAAATCACATTAAATGTCTTTTGGCTCTGGGTGCAACCACTAAAAAGCACATTTTTTAATTATAGTACATGAAATTGAGTCTTAAATTTAACTGACGCCTCTGCCCAAATGTCACTCAAGGTAATCATTTCCCTTTCTTTTCATTATTGTATTTTGCTGTTCTCCGTGCTAATGTTGGCTCAATCCAGCAGCCGCGGCAGAAAAACTGTCTCAGTTGAAGGCTTTAACAAAGTGAGTACTCCA
Organism: Adelosebastes latens; assembly: GCA_916700685.1. Lineage (NCBI taxonomy): Eukaryota > Metazoa > Chordata > Actinopteri > Perciformes > Sebastidae > Adelosebastes > Adelosebastes latens. Next base: position 1,230 of record CAKAKR010064609.1, on the reverse strand, counting down.
GCTGGTTATGCTGTTTTCTAATAATACTATTTACCTGGTCCTGAAGTTCCCTGAAAGTGATGATCTGTTTAGTTCCAGTCACTGGGCTGTCATAAATGATGGCAGGCTGCTCTCCACGGCCGCTCTCTACATGACGATCCACGGCGTTGTAGCACATGTTCAACTTCCCTCCAACAAACCTGACAGAGACAAAACAGAATAAACAAGATGTTCAAAAATCAAATATGAAGAACATATATACTATAAATATACAATTAAACTACATTTTAGGTGAACAGTATATATCATATGCCACCACCTCTATCAACATACAGTACCTCTAAACTGTTTTGTATTTTTGGCTGGTAGGGTTGATGAAACCACTTAAAGCTAAAACATGTGCAGTTACCTTTGCACAAATCAATGCACCCGATAAAGCGACAGTTTCAATTCATTCTGGGGGCTGTGCATATGGATAAAGAGCAGCAAGCAGGTTGAGCAGATGGTGTCTGAAATCTGCTGTTTTTTGGAAGCCAGAGAGACGTGGTGGCTGTGTCCCTTCATTTTAACACAACAGTACCAGATTCAGGCAGATCTGGCTATTTCTACCGCACTGGATGGTATAACTGACAACCCCACCCACCAAATAAAAAAACAAATAAAAAATATTTTCAATTTCATTCTCTGTGCAGGTGTGCGTGGGCTGTTCATGGATGTATTAAGGGGCTGTTGTGCATTTTTTAATGTTTGCCTTCCTAAAAAAAGCAGAACAACTTATAATAACTTATCCATCTAACGGTTACAGGTGTTATGATGAAATCAAGCATATGAAGGCACTGAGCAGAGGCGTGCATGTACAAAACATCTCCATAATCTAAAACCGGTAAAAATGTTGTAGAAACAAGAAGCTTTTTTATATTAAAAGAAAAACACAAGCACTGTTCCCCCGTGAAATGGTGCCCCACTCGGTTATGTAGGGGGAAACACACTCAACACAACACCTGTAGCTAGTTAACATCTGATTGTAACCTACTTGGACATGAAATATTACGACATCTAAATTATTTCTAAGTGATATTTGGTAAAAAAATAAATATATATATAAAAAAATAAAAATAAAAAGACACTGTAAAGTTATGGGTAGCTCCCATAGAAAAGTAGCCACAGTTTGTGCCTCACTTCTCTGCTGTTGGCTAGCGAGCTGATTAGCTAGAATCAATTTTCTCAATAATAAATACAAGACAAACCTTG
>CAKAKR010064608.1:0-54052 GCA_916700685.1 Adelosebastes latens | reverse complement strand
CCACCGAGGTGCCCTTTAGCAACACAGTTAACTCCTGCTGGCTGAAGGAGCCGCTCAGTGGACGACAGAGGAGGCTGCAATGTGTTCTGGGAAAAACAGAACAAAGGTGAGAATGTGTAACTGTGTGAGAAGAGTTATGAATGATGTGAGAAAATGATCAATTTAATATTTTTAATAGCCTTTCCTTCAAGATGGTACCGGATGTCGTAGGTTGTTAATTGTTAATATTATTATTATTATTATATAATAATAATAATAATATTAACAATTTATTTGTTATTGTTTATAAGCAGCATAACATTTAATAAATGGTTTAAAACACATTATAATGTAGTTGTAAGCAGGACATTTTAAAGGTCCCATATCATGTTCATTTTCAGGTTCATACTTGTATTTTGTGTTTCTACTAGAACATATTTACATGCTATAATGTTCCAAAAACACTTTATTTTCCTCATGTTGTCTACCTGAATATGCCTGTATTTACCCTCTGTCTGAAACGCTCCGTTTTAGTGCATTTCAATGGAATTGCAACGGAATTGCGTTGCTAGGCAACAGTTTGGGTCCATGTTTACTTCCTGTCAGCTGATGTCATTCACATACACTGCAACAGGAAATAAACTGGGACACATTTAGAATGTTTATGTTTAAAACCATGTAATGGTCCAAATATTGTATATTTATACAGACACATTTTTTACAATATCTTTTATGTATTTTATTATGTTTAATGTATCTCGTGTGTGTGTTCTATGTTTCGACTGCAAGATTAAATTAAAGTTGAAGTTGATGGAGGCAAAAATCACTTAAAGTGGCAGTAGGCAGTATATTTTTGGCATCATTGGGCAAAAATTCCATAACAACCTTTCAGCATATTGTAATTTAAGTGTTCTGAGAGAAAACTAGACTTCTGCTCCTCCTCATGGCTCTGTTTTCAGGCTTTAGAGTCTAAAGCGTCTAGCCCGTGACGGGAGACTTTGACCAATCACAGGTCATTTCAGAGAGAGAGCGTTCCTATTGGCTGTGCTCCGGTCATGTGACCAGAACTTTACACGAAATTTACAGCTAAACCGAGCACTACCAGATGATTCTGAAAACATTTGAGGAGAGAAATAGGCACTAACGTAACATAATATTGATTCATATTTGATCAGCGCTGCCTAGTTTGACCGTTTGGTCGGAGTTCGCGAGTGATTGACAGCCGGCTCTCATAGACAGCAGTCCTCAGATCAGCTCTTACTGCTTGTTTTCTTCCGGTCTGTGAAATCTTGCAGATGCCGTTAGGAGCACCGGAGGACACAGAGGCACATGATTTTTTTCAGATTACCTGTTTCATAAACTACTGTCACGGTATAGTGACCATTTTATAAAAATAACTGTTTTTAATCATATTTGCTCCAATCTCGCGTACTTCAGCTTTAAAGCCAGTATACGTAGAACTTTTATGGATTTAATTTAATTATGGAAAAATGATTTAGAAATGTGTGTTTGAACTGTCAAAAGTAAAAGTAGTCCGTGTGCAAAATGATCTTTTAATGTTACATTACTAATGCATAACATACTGAAGCCTAAGTACATTTACTGTACTGTATATTTTAATATTGTAGCAGGTGCAAGTGGATGAATTATGACTTTACTTTATATAATGTTGGGTCAGTAAATATGTTTAATTATCATATGTTTTAATGTTAAGTGTTTGTCTTTTTAAATAACTAGTACCTACACCCATCAAACAAATACAAAGTAAAGGGTACAGTATAGATTAGAAGTAGAATAGAATATATTATTGTCCACAAAAGCGGAGTAAAGGTATAAAGTTACACAACATGGAAATACTCCAGTAAAATTCAAGCTCCTCCAAATTGTACAATATTTAAGTAAATGTAAATGACATGTACATGTGCTTTGTTACGTTCCACCTCTGCTGACAGGTCGCTTTAGAGACGACTACATGAATAAAAGCATGTTGAACCAGACGCAGCTCTAATGTGTTTCTCTGAGACAGGCGGCACGTCCCCTCATTCTCCCACTAAAGCTTCATTAAAGCTTTATTGTTCCATACAGCACCGCATAATGCAGTCACACTTACAGTATGAAAGGTACAGTTTAACTGCATGCTGCTCACCAGTGAAGTGACAGGTGCAGCAGTAATGTGCTGCTGCTGCTGCTGCTGCTGCTGCTGCAGCAGAGTGTTTCAGTGCCAAATTTGGTGCAGAAGCAGCAGCAGAATTAACGCTTCTTTTCCCTGTTGGAGAGTCACTGCTGGTGTGAGAAGGCTCAGATTTGTGTATCTCCTCTGATGGAGGTCACTAATGGGATAAGAACTGTTGATATAGTAATAATTGATTTGTTATAAATGAAGATTTCCCCCCAAAAAGAATGTGATTGCGGAAATGAAAGCTAGATTAAGTACAATATTAATTTCTGCGTAGCGCAATATGACCATTATGTACTGGACATTGGTGAAAACTATAACATTTAGTATGATATTTTTCTGCTACTCCACTACATTTCAGTGGGAAATATTGTACTTCTTACTGCACTACATTTATTTGACATCTAAAGATATTAGTTATTTTGTTCATTAAGATTGAAGTAGGTGAGATTGGAGCATATATGTTTAAAAAAAGTATTTTTTTATAAAACGGTCGTTATACCGTGACAGTAGTAGATTGAATCAGGTAACCTGAAAGAAAATCATGTTCCTCTGTGTCCTCCAGTGCTCCTAACGGCATCTGCAAGATTTCACAGACCGAAGGAAAACAAGCAGTAAGAGCTGATCTGAGGTCTGCTGTCCATCTGCTGTCTATGAGAGCCGGCCGTCAATCGCTTGCGAACTCCGACCAAATGGTCAAACTAGGCAGCGCTGATCAAATACGAATCAATATTATGTTACTGTAATGCCTATTTCTCTCCTCAAATGTTTTCAGAATCATCTTGTAGTGCACGGTTTAGCTGTAAAATGAGAAAGTTTGTGACCCGGCAGCCATTGTGAAATCTGGTGAAGGAACGCCAAGTTCTGGTCACATGACCGGAGCACAGCCAATAGGAACGCTCTCTCAATGAAATGACCTGTGATTGTTCAAAATCTCCCGTCACAGGCTAGATTTTCTAAAGCCTGAAAACAGAGCCATGAGGAGGAGCAGAAGTCTAGTTATCTCTCAGAACACTTGAATTACAACATGCTGAAAGGTTATTATTGGATTTTTGCCCAATGATGCCAAGAATATACTGCCTACTGCCACTTTAAAGCTAGGCAATATGACAATATATATCATCAAAACGATACAAAAATGTCTATCGTATATATTTTTCTGTATCGTTTCTATCACGATAATATAGGCTAGGCCTATATATTTATTTTTTCTCTATAAGTTCACTTTAACTGTTATGTTCATTTTGCACTCCAGTTCTTTCATTTGTCAAGTATATACATTGACGCCGCTCACTTGCCCTTGCAGTTCGTTTCGCGGCTGCCGGTTACAGCGTTAACCCTCAGCATTAGACCAATTTTAAAAATTGTTGTAACATCCCCATTAGTCATTTAGACACAAAAACAATATAAATAAAATAGGGTTGAAAAATACCAAAGTCACCCTTTAAGTTTTGTGTTGTTCCTGTATTGTGTTAATGACTTCTCACAGCTCTTATAGGACACAAACATTTTGTATCTGATACTGACTGTTGTGTGTAATTTAATCTAGGAACTTGATATTATACCTCTGTATGTTTAATGTGAACATATCTGAAACAGATCACAAACCACCACACGAGTGCAGTTTTCTGAAAAGTACTTCTTTTATTAATATTTTACAATCCTTTATTCATGGTTATGTCATTATTTACTTTTTCAGCGCCACTTTGCAAGTGTCATTATTCCATGCTGTCTGACGACAACAACAACAACAACAACAAAAACAAAAAAAACAAAACAAAAAAACCAAAACCAAAAGGAGAGGTTTGAAGAATGAGAGTCTATACAACAGTTTCGTCAAGGGGCAGAGAGAGATTCACATTTCGGCTCTCAGATTGACCTCTCATCCCTTCCGCTTGTCAAAAAAGTAAACAAAAACAAAAGGTTAAAAGCAGGACTGTCAGTCAAGTGAATACGTGTAGTCTGTCTGTCGGTCTGCTCGGCTATAAAAACACCCCACACTCCTCTTGAGAAGTTACTGCTCTTTCAAAAAAAGAACAGGGGTCTTCGTTCTCCTCTGGGTTTTAAAATGCTTTCCCCATCTCTGAAAAAAAAATACTACTACTCTAATAAACCCAACAAACACAAAATATAAAGATGGTCTCTCTTCCAGGTGCTGCTCCAAACATTGGAGGATAATTTTTGCATTTTTAAAAAAAGCCTTTTTTTTTTTGTGAAATGGAAACGGGCCACTGGCAGGTCAAGAGGTTCCCAAATGATGATTTCAATTTTGGTGCGAATGTGTCCGGGGAAGATTATTTAGCTGTTGTTGTGCTGTGGCGACGGGAGCTGCTGGCGGATACATTTCCTCATAAAATGATCTATCAAATACTTCCTGAGAAATAAAGGAAATATCTACCTGGCATGAAGAGAGGAGGAGGAGGAGGAGGAGGAAGAGGAGGAGGAGGAAGAGGAGGAGGAGGAGGAGGAGGAGGGGGGAGCTGGCCGGAAAGGAGGAAGCGAGTGAGAAAATCAAAAATCAGGGTGATAAAAAAATAAAAAAATAAGGAAATAATAAGCTGCTGTGTGTTGGCAGCAGAGTTCAGGATGTGGAAAAAGCTTGTTGGTCGTGAGAACCGGGCAGTGTGTGTGTGTGTGTGTGTGTGTGTGTGTGTGTGTGTGTGTTTATTGTGTGCCCAGTCGAACCCTTCGGTGTGGAAACATGAAGCAGAGAGCTGGAGGACAGAGGAGATGTGGGCAGCAGTGCTGGTGTTGCTCAGTTTGTGCTCTTCAGCACAGAGAGAAGAAGAGGAGGGAGGGAGGGAGGGAGGGAGGGAGGGAGGAAGAGAGGGAGGCTGGTGGGAGACTAACAAACTGTCCATCCAGCTGCTGGTAGCATCCAACACCCACGGCGCTCACAATGATCACTGCTGGAGCGTTTCGTGTCAAACCATCAGTTCACCAAAAAAAAATACTGACTGCAACATTTTCTCACTTCTAGTTGTGTCTGGTCACGCAGATAGTTATTTGTCCAGGTTTGAGACGCAACGATTGTTAGTTAAGACATGATGAGATGTAATCTTTACCAATTCATTAACAATGGGAAATGCCTTTATTTGCTTTCTTGCCAGAGTTAAGGCCCCGACACACCAAGCCGACGGTCGGCCGTCGGACAGTTCGGTGCCGTCGGTGAGCGTCATTTTTCTTCGAGTGGCGAGTGAGAGCGGTGTGAAAACGGCCGGCGAACGCTGCTTTATTTCCTGAACGTATCGTAACAACGGCTTGTATATCCGCCGTCTTCCGGATTCTCTTTTTGAATGACGAATACAGACTACCGCCCCCTGCTGGTGTGGAGAGTTATTTCGTCTCACGCAGGCGCAGAACGTACGTGGTAGTCGGCCGTCGGCTGTAGTCGAGTGCAACGTTTTGGCCGAGACAAAGGCGATGTGAGGCGACGCAACAGTCGGCCTTCGCCGGCTGCTTGTTCTCTGATGTCGGGTTGGTGTTCCTGGGCCTTTAGAGGAGAAGATCGACGCCGCAACAAAGGCTGGAAACGAGGGAATGTTTAAAAAAAAAATGTAAAAACAACAATTACTTGTGGCTTTACAGGGAGTCACGTGTGGGACAATTTCACAAGAAATAATCCGACACATAACCCTCAAGTTCTTGTTTCCACACTGTATTAAACAAACGATACACGACACGCTAATTAGTGAAGCTAATTGTGCTACCTTTGGATAGAGCCAGGCTAGCTGTCTCCCTGTTTCCAGTCTTTATGCTAAGCTAACTGGCTGCTGTTTCATATTAAACGTGCAGACATGAGAGTGCTATTGATCCTCTCATCGACCTCGCTTTCCAAGAAAGCAATTATTTCCCAAACTGACCTCCATTGTGCTGGAGTGGAGGCAGCAATCTCTGAAACACCTCAAAACATGGGCAAATAAAACCAAAACTATATGTATGACTAGACACTACTAGAGAAAAATGTTTTTTTTTATGAACTAAGGTGAACTGACCTTTTTAATTTAAAGAAACAAGACACAGACTTGTGAAAGCTCGAGGGGCCAAACGCAGATTTTCAAACAAAATTCTGACACATATTCTAATTTTCCAAATAGGATCCCTTTCCTCTAAAAGTGCTGTGACATAACACTGCCCACCAGGTAAAAGGCAGTTACTACCAACACCTCTCCGGCTGTGTTGGTTACAATCCTCCACCGAGGCTCGATGGGAGGAGGCAGGGCGGGATATTTTTACACAACGCAACAAAACGAACCAGCCACTTTTACCACTCCACAAGAATACAACAAAGAGGCCTGTGGTGCCACCTACGACCAACGTTTACCCACATTTGGCTGGCTGGCTGGTGGTGGTGGTGTTTATTTTCCACCTTGGTGAACAGACGGATGTGTTGGTAGTCAGGTTAAGTGAAGGCCGAGCCGCTGCACACTAGAGGCAGGCTTACTGGTTGTAAGGCTCTTTCGTGTTGAGACGATGAAGCTCAACAAGCCCTTATTTAAGCTACTATTTCCTACCAAACATTCACATTAACCAGCCAACGGGGACGTCAGAGCGCAGGGTCCATCATGTTTTTTGACCTGAGTCTCGCACAAAACCTCATTCAGTTTGTGGCCAATTTGTTTAGAGGTGAAAATACAAGAGAAAACAACACGTACAAGAACTCAACGACCCGTAATTTAAAGTAAAGGGTAGTTTGTGTGTTTTGAAGTGGGATTATATGAGGTGCTTATCCATAGTCAGTGTATTACCTACAGTAGAAGACAAGACAGGAGTTACCGCACGGCAGCAAAACGTATTTCAGCCACCTAAAAGAAAGGCCAACCTGAACATGTGTACGCTATATTCAGATTATTTTCACAGCTTTACCTTGCCGTCAGACAGCCCTTTCTGAAAGGGAACATTGTATCCATCTGTGCTCTCGCCAAAGCCACCAGACTCCACTGAAAAAAAACAGTAATTTTACCTCGCAGAACACAAGGGTTGCTGGTCTACCGCGGCCTCGATTGGTTAGTTTGTTTGTGCTATTGTGTGACTTTGGTAAATCTGAACTAACTAAAGTCAGACAATAACACAAACAAACTAACCGATGGAGGAAGCGGTAGACCGGCAACTTCCATGTTCTGAGAGGTAAAATGACTTTTTTTCCCAATGGAGTGTGGTTGCTTTGGCGAGAGCATAGATAGAAACACAGACTATATAGGTGTCTCACGGCAAAGTTAACTGGCAAAAATATTCTTAATATAGCGTACACTTGCACTGAAATTTTTTTTTTTTTTAGGTGGGCCTTTCTTTTAGGTGTCTAAAATACGTTTTGCTGGAGGCGTGCTGACTGCCATCTACTGTAGGTAATACACTGGCTGTGGAGAAGTATCTCAGACAACCCCACTTCAAAAGACCCAAACTATCCCTTTAAGGTGTAGCTGTCGTCATAGGCTCTGCTTTTGTTTCAATTGTGCTCCCCCGCTCACTGCTTTGCGGGGTGAGTTCCTGAAGCTAAATTTCTGCACTACTCAGGAGGCGGTACTATATCCAAGTTCACATACTCTCGAGGAGAAAGGAACACAGCAACAATTAATAATGGAGGACGCGTGTTCAGATGTGGAAGTTCAGGTCTTTTGTTGCCTCGAGAGTCCATTAACAGTTTAACTATATTTCCCAGCAGCGTTTGGGCAGCGTTGGTACGTTTACCACAAAGTAACTTTATGGAAGAAAAAAAAAGTTGGAAGCGACTGTTGACTCAGATTTTGTTGATGGTACGGAGCAGAGAGGGAGCGAGACCGGCAGCCTGAACGATGCTCTGGTCTGGAGCCGGTCTCGACCTCCTGCTGCGGGTGGTGTTACTCGATTAATTTAATGGTACAGACTTTTTAAAAGTCACCAAATATATATGCAAAACAAAAGTTCATATTAGCACCACTGACAAAATGATATAAAAAAACGACGTTTATCCAAAGTTTCGAAGCGCTGTCGCCTTTTCAATAATGTTCACTCTGCTGCCGGTTTATAGGTGTACCTAATAAACTGACAGCACTGGAGTGTATATCCAAAGGTTTGTAAAATATAATGAAAAACGAGGCTGAGCCTAGACGTTATGGGTCGTTAAGTTCCTGTGGTTGATCTCGAGTCGGTTCCCCTCTGCCCATCGCCTCCTTATTCTCGCTGGATTCACAAAACTTAAGTCACATTTTTCACTTCTTCATCCTGCCCTGCTGCTGGATCGCTGCTCCAGACACAACACAGATTTAGAGTGTGTGGTTGAGGAGTCTGTTTAGAGAGGGGACCGAGGCTGTACTGTATAATTAACCAATTATCTTTGGTTCTTAAAGGGGCTAATATAAGCTAACGTTTTTTTAAAGCCAACATAAGAAGATAACACAGAGGGGGGGGAAAAAGCACACGATAGTCTGATTATAAGGTGTGGTTCTTATCTGTGTCTTATCTGCCAAAACAAACCAGAGTCTTGTTGGGTTTTTTTCCAGTTCAGGAAAAGATGGAAATAAAAAGACCTGATGATGGAGGGGGGGAGGAAGAGGAGGAGAAGGAGGAGGAGGGATGACAGGGTGGGAGGAGTAATCACTGCCGGGGTGAGGATGATGAGGCAGGGTTGGAGGGTTGGAGGGAGGGAGGGGTCTCTGCAAAACCCGCTCGCCCCCCCTCCGACCCCAACATCTCCCCGACGAGCCGAGGTCAAATCCAGGAATGTCAGCAGGCGGAGCACCCTTCTTCATGTTGTTTGTTCTTCATCCGTCTGTCCCTCTCTCACTTCCTCAGCTGTCCGTTTGTCTGCGTCCGTCTCGCTGCAGGTCACTGGAGGTCTCGGTCCTCGAGGTACCGGTACTCAAACGTGAAGCCTTCCTTCTTCCGCTGGCCCCATTTCTCATAGTCAAAGTAAATGTACGTTCCCTGGAGAATAATCAAATGCATTATTTAAAGACAAGAGGGACGACCTGACCGTTAAACCTGCTCTAGGTAAAAAAGGTTTTAGTGTGTGAGTGTACAGTGTGCCATTCCCAGCATGCTTTGTGTAAAAAGCAGGGAAACATTTTCTATTAAGCTGCGCCACAAAAATAAGCTTTGAAATGGTTAATAATTCAACCTCTGGAGAGAATCTGCAGTCACTTGTTTTGCTTTTTATATTGGGTGAAAATGTACCTGCTAATCTGCAGTGATTCAGTTATATTTGACAGTTTAGTACCATCATTCTGCTAATCCTAAAAATGTATCAGGATCCCAAACTTTATATTAAATATGGACTACGAAACAAGATCCTGTTTTAAAAACTTGTGCCAAAACTTGCCAGGCAATAACGTACGCGTGTGACCCTTTTTACTGCCATTTCTGTATCATCTTATATTATCTTGAATAGGTAAAACAGATATTTTTGAAGAGATGTACGTTTGATAAATCACAACTTGGTTTTATGCATGAGTTATTGGAAACATGTAAACATGTTAAATAAATGCCTTTAGGTGGAGTTAACTCTCGTTTTCGTTTCCCTCTCCTCTATTTTATTTTGGCGACCCTTAATAAAATCTCTGGCGACCCACCTGTGGGTCTCGACCCAGTCTTTTGGGAACGACTGCTTTAGAGACATAACCCAAAATTCCGGTGAAGCCATTTTAGCGGTGCGTGAGAAATTGTCTTGTTTTTGCGTCATCTGTTCGGCTCTTCTAAATCGGACTTTATAGAGACCACCGATCAAACTATTTAGAACGAATATCGGCCGATCGATGGGAGCACCTTTAATAGTGCTGCAGATAAAAAAATATCATGTGTATTCACAGGTTTGAGATCCTTTACTATAAATCATGTGTCATATATTTTTTCGCTGATTATTTTCAACTGGATGCTGTGCGGTTAGATTTTTGGATGTATTGTTCTACTGTTTCATAACTGCAGGGTATAAAAATCAATGAGCAGACTCCCGTCCTTGAGTTGTTGTTATCCATCACAAGGAATATCAAGTCTGCATTAATTGTTGCCAATCTTACCGACGTGCTTGCTTATTAATGCAGTTTATGTGCATTATTTACTTCACAACAACTATAGCATTCACATTTTGATGCACAGAAATGGATGGAAACCAACGGCTGCCTAGAACGGTAGAAAACCTTCTTTCAGATGACTAAAATACTGCAGTGTGGTTTGGTTTGGTAGTTTGGTTTCTGAGGCGTCACGTGTGAAAAATGTGTAGTAAATGACATGTTTCTCCTCCACTAGAGGTCAAAGATGTGAAGCTGACCTGCTCAAACTCATCCGTGATGGTCTTAGGTTCTTCGTGCCTCTGAAACCACATCATGTACTTTGTGTGGAACCTCCATGACTGCTTCTTCAGGGCTTTGGCTGCCAGATACTGGGCCTTAGTGCCCTGCACAGAAGAAGAAGAAGAAGAAGACAAAGAGATAAAAGAAGAATTAAATTAGTAGGAGCATGTGCAGAAAATACCGTTTTGTTGTTTTGTGTTTTGATCTCTGTTGTAGCAGACAAGAACATGATTTATCTACAGAAGAAGAAAAGATGTGTTTTGATATCATGATTCCTACCTCCAGGTAGTAAAAGATGAAGAAGAGGGTTTCCGTGGAAAGCCTCTGGTAAAACTCTACAGTGTCGGAGTGAGGCGGTGGCACCTGGTGGTGGAAAGGCAGGGTGGGGCACGGGTTCCTCATCAGGTACTGCCTGGAACATCCACATGGAGGGAGGGAGGAGGGTTAGTGGGACATGATAACTGATGCATTCTCAAAATCAACACTCTCACTACCCCTGGACGATTCAAGACGATGATCTCAAAGCAATTCACCTCAGTGTGCAATTGTTTTCACTGAGTATTGTCCCTTTTTGTTTTGATTTGTTTCACTCTGTGTATTTCTCGTCATCATTGCAATTAAATGAACTCAATTAAGTCTTGATTTCTGAGACTTCAGTAAAGGTTTTGGATTGAATTGAAAGAAGGAACATGAGCATCTCTAATAGAAGTGAAAAAACAAGAGCACATAATTCCTGAATCAAACTGACTGGTTCAGGTTAGAGCCTACACTTGTTTACTGTACTAATAAAGATGTAAATTAATGGGTCTAATCAGCGATATTCAGGCTGAGTTTTTAAATATGTGCATCAATCAGTGACGTCAAAATAAAATGTTGGATTAATTCTGTTGTTGAGGGTGAACTATTTTATATGTTACATGGTGGCAAAATGCTATTTTACATCGACCGCTGTTGATTAATCTGTTGATTTATCTGTTGATTAATCTGTTGATTATTTTCTCAATTAATCGATTAGTTGTTTGGTCAGTAAAATGTCAGAAAATGGTGAAAAATGTCGATCAGTGTTTCCCAAAGCCCGAGATGACGTCCTCAAATGTCTTGTTTTGTCCACAACTCAAAGATATTCAATTTACTGTCATAGAGGAGTAAAGAAACCAGAAAATATTCACATTTAAGAAGCTGGTTTTTTTCAAACCGATTAATCGATCAAACTATCAAAATATTTGCCGATTAATTTAATAGTTGACAACTAATCGATTAACCGTTGCAGCTCTAGCTGGATTCAAGAGACTTTGTTCCAATATCAATAAATATATAATAACTCTTAAGGTATGGACAATGTTTATCACAGTGGATGGCGTGATCATGTAGAGAGATAAAAGGTGTAAATTTCAGTCTGTGATCTCAAGAAATCATTAATATAGGTAGTGATATTACAGTGTTATGATTAGGACTGCACGATTTTGAAAAAAAATATAATTGCGATTATTTTGACTGATATTGCAATTGCAAAATGATATGCGATTTTAGAGGGAATGATAATTTTTGCGTCATTAATTCTCATTTTCATTGGAAAACATATTAAAATGATAACGGTGTGATGTTTGTGGGGATCTGTATCAACCAAAGATGTTTTCTTAAGTCTGTAGAATATGACGTATAGGCCAGGACATCTCTGCAGCACCACAACATTTAATTTAAAATGATATTTTGAAATAGACAATAGACTATATATATATATAAATATATATATACACTAGGGATGTTAATAATTAACTGTTCAACCGTTAACCGACATTAAGCATTTTAACCGATTAACGCTATCGATTAAAGTGGTTAAAAGAAATGTTAGTAATTAATTAAAAAGCTGAGAAAAACTTGTCACTTAAAGGAGAAAAGCTGTTCCACCTTAAGAGAGGCGGAGCCAGCGTTACAGATATAGGAAGTTGGCTCCCGTCTATAGCTCGCTTGAGCGGAGGAGATGTAGCCTCGTAGCATTTATTCACCGACAAATAAACTGTACACACACTGTCTGTTCACAGCTATAACGCCACCGACAACACAGTCAGTCGGAAACTCGCTGGAGTTACGCCCCGCTGACAGAGTGTATGTGTGTGACTATAGCGGCCACGGAGCCACCCGCAATGCTAGCAGATGCTAATGTAGCACAAACACACACACTGTTTGTAGGACAATCGCTATTGTTTTTCCGGACAGACAGAGTGTCGTTACTCCGGGCAGACACACAGCGGACAACCTGCTAAACTAAACTAAATGTGCGGTGGAGACTTTTACTGGAAAAGTGTCTGCATGCTAAATTAACGCTCCCGGACGGTGAACTGGAGACAGTGAACGCAGCATACGCTCCCGTACGGGTGAACTGGGGACTCTGCAGCTGGCGCACCGCTGCATGCGGGGCACAAATCTTGTCGGTTAACGGTTAATAATCGGTTAACGAGGGTCGGTTATAAACATTTTTCAAAATTAGCATCCCTAATATACACACTGCCTCTAATCTGAAGCAACACTGACTAATTTGCTAATCCAAAGCCACACACTCATTAAATATCGGTCAGGCGTATGGAATGTTTTTGATGATCGACTGACCAATTAAGCGATCCATTAGTCAGACGGACGGACGGACAGATTCACCTCCCTGATGAGAGGAAAATCCACTCAGTATATCTCACTCTGCACAGATGAACTTTTCCATTCAAACCATGTATTTTTAGATCAGTGATGAACCCAGGTTGTTCTTTCTGTTTTCCATTGAGCTGTTACGATGTTAGCCAGGTCGGTGTGTACCAGAGCTAATGATGTTGTCCCACTAACAAGCAGGAAGAACAAGTGAGTTAAAGTATCTGCCTAAACACACTCATCATGTACTAATATCATTACTGAAAACACTTGAACAGTATAAATAACTGTGTTTGTGTGCTGGAAAATTAATTATAGTTATTAAAAAACATGCGGAACAAAGATTTCACTCGAGCGTCGACGTCACGATCTTGTTTTAAACGCAGAAGAAGAGTGTGTGTGTGTGTGTGTGTGTGTTTGTCGCTCTCCTCTGGCTGTGAAACACAACAGGTATTGTAGGACAAGAGGGTTTAAGTGTTTGGATTTAAATGTCAATTGTACCTGTGTGGGCGGACTGCGCTGTAGATACAGTACCAGTATAATCTGTTCTCTAGTTGTGTGTGTGTAGGGTATGCCACATTACTGCATTACCGGGCGTACTTGAGAGTACTAAATACATATCAAATACAGTGGTGTTTATGTCCACATTATTCCTTGTGTTTAATAACTGTGTGCTGCAGCCGATTCATGTCGTGGCTCTTTTGATTTAAGCCGGATGACAAAGAAAAGCTGCAGAATCTGGAACAAGTTCTTATTGAAAAACGATGGAAATTCTTAAATGCAAATTTGTTTTTAAAGAGGTCCGTTTGCTCAGATCAATGTGATGAGGCTCCTATGTGCTGTTTGATTTTTCAGATTAACAAGTATAGGAGAGATTTTATGTTTTATTATCTGCAACAAAATTAGTCAAGGTCCTCTTACAAGTATAGCTCTCAGTAACACAAAGAGAAGAGACGAATGGGAAAAGAACGCAAATAAGTTGATGATTATCGCCAGAATATTCAAAAAAATATTTTAAAATGATTAACTGTTAGACTAGAGACCGCGTTCAGCTGCTATTGGTGTTTTTTTATTATCTGCTTTTCATCTGTATTTTTGGAATTATTCATATTTTTTATAAAATTCTCACACATTTGTTTAGAGTTATTGAAGAAATCTGAGACATTTAAGAGGGTAGTGATTTAAAAAGTGTTTAATAACTCATGGCTATTTAGTCACAGTAGAGGTAAAAACCCCAGACTGAAGAGCACCAGAGGACACCTTTTTGACACCCGAGCAGCACCGATTTTTTGAGACTTTTTTCTCACACATTTGTTTTTTCAATTCATAATAAAAACGGATTAATTCTGGGATTCTTAAAAATCTAAAATAATGAGCCTTATTCTGACTGTCCAGAACAGTACTTGAGTCCAGTTTTGAGGTATTTGTGCTTTTCCATTGTATACTACTGCAAACCAAGTGTAGTGGATTAAAAAGTATATTATTTTTTTTCTGAAATGTGGTGGAGGAAACTTAAATATATATTATCAGTTTATAAAATATGAGTAATTGTTATAGATTAACTGATTTATTTTTTTAACTGAGTATATAAAAAATATCTGGTTACTTATTAATGCATCGATAACATTCATCCGCGAATATATAAAATAATAAATATAACACACTTGAAAGGTCATCTGACATTATTAGAACTTTTACTTTTAGTACACTTTGCTGATAATACTTCTGTACTTCTACTCGGCGGTGGAAGAAGTAAAATATTTTACTTAAATAAAAGTACTCCGTTAGAAAATCTTACTCAAGTAAAAGTATGCAAGTATAATCAAGAAATGTACTTAAAGTACAAAAGTAAAAGTACTCACTATGCAGCCAAAGTAGCTCTTTAGTTGTTACATTATAAATTATAATATTATATTATTATTATTGATGTGTAAGACACATTATAATGTTGTAGCTGGCTGCAGTAGAGCTAATTTTATTCATTTTTATACTTATGAGTGGTATAATTTACTATTTAACAATGCATTGTATTCCATATACTCATAGTTTTTAGAATAAATGTAGTGAAGTAAAAAGTACAATATTTCTTTCTGAAATGTAGTGGAGTAGAAAATTAAAACACTCAAGTAGAGTACCTCAAAATTACAAGTACAGTACTTGAGTAAATGTAATTAGTTATTGCCCAATAAAGAACTGTAAGAAGTATTATGACCGATTTTTCCAGCTATGCTGACTGAGTGCAGCGTGGAGGTTTATTATCTATTTTATTATTATTATTTTATCTTATTATCTGTGTGGAGGAATAATGTAAAATGTAAATATTTCACTGCACCTGATCCTCTCGGAGTCGGACGGGTGGGGCATGTGCGTCCACGCCGCCTCCTCCATGGCCTGTTGGTAGAGCTGGTCTTTGGACAGGGGAACCGGCCCCAGCGGGCAGACCCCCAGTGACGGGGGGATGCTGACCTCTGACAGCGAGAGCTGAGGTGCTGACGGGGGGCCCGAGGGGGCCGTAGTGCTGCTGGGGAAGATGTCTGAAGAGAAACAGGAGACGGAGACTTAAAAGTAAAGAGGAAAAAGAAGCAACAGAGAGAGAGAGAGAGAGAGATGAATGGGTGATGGTGGAGGAAGTTGAGGATGTAGGGGAGTGAGAGAGGATGTACAGAAGGGGGAGGGATTTGAAGTCAGAGAGACAAAAGAGAGAGAAGTTGAGTCAGTCATGATAATATCATCAGCAGTTTTTTGTTCAGAGGAGGCTGAGAGTGGGAGGTGAGATGACATTTTGTTCCATTAAACTACAGCCTTTTCTATTTCTGCTCTGTGGCAACCCTCTATCTACTGTTATTAAGGTACGTGTGTGTGTGTGTGTTAGAGTGTGTGTGCTACCTGGTGTGAGGTGCAGGGAGGGCACGTCTCCCTCCATCCCTGAGCTGAGTGCTGCTCGCTCGGCCATGGACTTCAGGCTGCTCAGAGGCTCCTGGGGCTGATGAGGACAGACAGGGAGACTCATGAGAAAACAGATTCTACCGGACTGTGTGCGCACGTTTATCGTACCGGCCCCTCCGGAGAAACTCGTACCAGTCATCGTGTTGTCATGGAAATCACTTTTTTTTGTTTACTCCTGTCCCCCCCCGTCAAAGATGCTATCATTTAAACTACACTATATGGCCAAAAGCCAACAGCAAACAACGGGATTTTGGACAATATTGTGCTTCCGGTGTTGTGCCAACCTGTTAGAGGTAGAGGGAGGTCAGTTTCCTGTTTCAACATGACAAGCCTCCAAAAATTGTTTTCCCAACTTGGTTTGGAAAAACTTGACTGTCCTGCACAAATTCCTGACCTCAACCTCACCATACACCTTTGGCATGAACTGGAACTCCGACGGTGAGCCAGACCCGATCACCCGACATCAGTGTTGGACCTCACTTATGCTCTTGAGGCTGAATGGGAGCAAATCCCTGCAGTTGGGTAACAACGTCTTGTAAAAAGCCTTCCCAGAAGAGTGGATGATGTTACAGCAGCAGACTGCAAGATTATAAGACGCACAACAGACGCGTTCTTCACTTGCACGCCTGACTCGACAGATATGCTCATTTTAATCTATGCAGCTGTCTGCGGCGGTAGACTCTGTGTAGCAACGGGCGTAAACTGCGACCTGAAGCGTTTATTTTACGCTTCGAGTTCTTTTTTTTTTTTTTAACAATACGGGCATAAACACAAGGATGATGCCCAATAAAACACTTCTACTTTACTACATTACTACAATATATAACATATTTTAATAATTTAAACGTTTATCATATAATCTTTATTTTCTCATTATCTGACCTTGTTCGTTGATTGTATGGTTTCCAATGTAACGTAGGTTAAAATATGAAGATAGCCTTCTTCCCATCAGGTTCAGTGTAAAATTATGAATGAATCATATCCATCAGTTTTGAAAGAAAAATAGATCGCGAGCGCGATGCTGATGTGACACTTCTGGTCTAGACACGAGGTTAGAATGAAGTGTTCAACATTTACATAGGGGGGTGTGATGTTCAGGTGTCCACATACTTTTGGCCATGTAGTGTACCTGAAACGTCTTTGAGATCTTTAAAAGTGCTATATAAGTTTAATCTATTATTATTATTATTAACATGTCAACTGCAAAATTAACTTCCAATATCGACACCAATGTTTAAAATGTCTTGAAAGACAGCGGAGTTGAGCTGTCAGAGCTGCTAGAATCAACATTAGTAGTTTGAAAACAAATATATAAAAAAGTATTTAAGGATAAAATAAGGCTCTCTATTTCAAACATGTAATTTGATCGTTCCACTCTGATCTTCTTTCTCCACACATAAGAAGCCAATAGAGACTCTTAATTTGGACCATATAAAGTGGCTTCAGACGCTTTCAATTTAGTGTGTTGATTACGTTTTCTGTTTTGGCAATTCAGTCTTCACAGAATAACCAATAATGACAAAACACATTTTTAGATTTTTTTTTTTGGAGGAAAACAAATTGGAAACTGAAATCTGTCATTGCATTTGCAAGTTTCAGAGGAAGACAACACGATTGAAATTTGCAATACAAGTTTTTTTATGTACTTTACTAGAAAAAAATAAAGGAACTGTTAACAATAGGGATGTCAGTTAGATTTGGTCAGAGCTATGGAATATTAAATCATCCATCTTTGCGTCTCTTACCCTCCGGTGTGCGTAAACTTCAGGTTATGAACTTCTTTTTTAAAATACAAAAATGATCTGTTATCTTATCGGTATCGGCCACGAGAAGCAGGTAATTATGGGTTATCGTATCGGCTGAAACCAATCCATATGGTGCATCCCTATTTACATGTACTGATTACACCTGATATAGAAAAGGCACATGCCTGTGTAAATACAATATAAAAGGTCACACAATTCAGAGTCATGGGTTATTGGGTGTAGAATCAATTGCCAAAAATGTCTATTTAACACATTTTAAATTAATTCTATGACACATTAAAGTGAAGGGGTCTGAATACTTTCCACCATAAGTACTTTCAGACAGTAATTTATTACAAAAAAGCAACTGGAAAACCCAGTAGAAGACGGTGAACGATAAAACAACTTTCTTAGAAGCACAATGATATGACTTTAACTGCCGTTTCATCGCTGTGTGATGAGGAATTATACACGTGATCAAAGATGTTTCCTCAGAGAGGTCAACTCGAGGTGACTGAAGCTGCAGAATAAACTCATGATGTTCTGTTTGATTAGTTTAATCAGTTGGTTTTTTTTCATTATTCTCCTCAGTTTTGTCAGAATTTGTTGTTTGCAGTGTGTTTTGCCTGAACTACAAATAAATTAACCGTCACAACGAGACCATAATAACAACAATACCAATCCCCGCTTGGATTTCACTGTTGCGAGAATTAATTAAATCACAGTGGAAGCAGAAACAGTTTTGAGTGTGTTTGCATGCAAATTAACAGTCTGTGGAGATTTAGGATATTAAATTTGTATAAAGAGAACAACTTGCAAACACAACATCGTGCCTACAAAATCTCAAAGATGAAAAAAAAAGCCTGTTCACCGAGGTGATGTTGTAAGCCCTTAGCTGTAAGACTGTGCGATGTCAAGATGGAGTGTGTGTACGTGTTACTCCAGTTACACCTGCTGTTAAAATGCAATCTATATTATTTAGATATAGAAAAAAACACATGTTAATAGGTGTAAACGTGTCATCATATTCTCACCTTGATGCTGTCGGAGGACTGCGAGTAGGACAGCGGCCCGTTCAGCAGGCTGCCGCCGCTCACCGCTTTGGCCTCGCTGTAAAATGCCTGCGACGGGGAGCTGGACGACAAACAAATAGAGCCCAGTAAACTGGAACCAGTGTCCTTACTGGGGAGAGAAAGAGAGAAAGAAAGGATGACCAACGGGGCAACATAAAGAGACCCAAATATAACCTAAGAAGGAGGGAAAACTTGATAAGGAAATGTATGTGTTTAGTTGCTTCTGGTAACCTGCTCCATCATACTCACGGCTGATTGGCTGTGGAGGTCAAAGACAAGGATTGGCTGCTTAGTGATTGGCTGGCACTGGTGAGGGCGGAGTCTGTTGTGCTGTCTGCTACCACAGCGCTGTAACCTGTAACGTTAAAAAAAAATATATATATATATCAGAGGATATTAGGGCTGCAACTAACTATTATTTTCATTGTCGATTATTTTCTCGATTAATCGATTAGTTGTTTGGTTTATAAAGTGTCAGAAAATGGTGAAAAACTTTAATCAGTGTTTCTTAAAGCCCAAGAAGACGTCCTCAAATGTATTGTTTTGTCCACAACTCAAAGATATTCAGCTAACTGGCATAGATGAGTAAAGAAACCAGAAAATATTCACATTTAAAAAGCTGCAATCAGAGAATTTTGACTTTTTTCTTAAAAAATTACTCAAACCGATTAATCGATTCTCAAAATACTTTGTGATTACTGTAATAGTTGACAACTAATCGATTAATCGATTAATTGTTGCTGCTGAATATGCAAGAGAATTGATCTTCCACTGATACTCACTAGTGCTACCATTCTGCTTCTGCTGGCTCGGCGACCTGATGGAGAGTGACATGTTTCCTCCTACCACGCCGCTCCCTGCTGATCCCGAGCTGCCCCCGTTGCTTCCGATGACTCCCACTCCGCTGCCCGGCGCTAAACCTCCTACTGGGCTCAGTGACACCAGAGAGGAGCCCTGCATCCCCGACTGACCAGAACCCAAACCCAGCATCCCAGAGCCGACGCTGGTCAACCCCGGCGCCGGGCCCAGCAGACCTCCCGTCGAGGACGTCGGCCCGCCGACTGTGATGCTTCCACTGCCGATGGAGCCCACTGCGCTGTTGGTCGTCACGGGGCTGATGCCGATGCCGCCCAGGGAGCCCGGTAGGCCGGAGCCGATCGCTCCTGAGGAGGCGGCCTGAGCGTAGGGTGCCGGGGTGGAGCCGGACAGGAGGCTCGCCATGGAGCTCAGGGATGCCGGCATCCCTGACAGGCCGAGGCTCCCGGACATCGGGCTGGTCGCCATGGAGCCGGACATGCCGCCGGACATGCCGCCGGACATGCCGCCGGACATGCCGCCTTTCCCCAGCGAGAGGCCCAGGCTGAGGCCGAGGCTGTTGGAGGTCGGCGTGGGCCCCGACAGAGCCTGGGGCTGGGAGTTTGAAGTGAAGAGCCCCTGCGTGATGGCGTTGGGGGGAGAAGACGAAGAGGAGACCAGGTGGCTGTTGGTGGAGGAGATGGGGATGGGGATGGAGATGGGAGCGGAGGACGGGGAGCTAACTAGGTGTTTGACCTGCTGTTGCTGCGCTGACTGGTGCGGCTGCTGCTGGGTGGCGTTGCTGTAGCTGCCGGCGGAAGTGTTGGAGAGGAGACCCCCCAAGCCGCTGTGGTGACTGTTGGCCCCAGAGCCGCTGAGTCCGCCCCCCGTGATGGTCGCCATAGAGACAAGTGAGGATGAGGTCAGTCCCGAGACGGAGGAAGAAGAGGAGGAGGAGGATGAGGAAGAGGAGGAGGAGGAGGAGGAAGAGGATAACGAGGAAGAGGGGTTTCCGTTCTTCACAGGTGACTGAAAAAGAAGTGTGAAGACATTTACATGTTTGTCTTGTTGGTCATGCTGTTACGTAATAATATATGGTGAAAATTAAATATACAGTAAAGTACAGTAAGTTTTACTAGTTATCGGCTTTTTTATAAAATGAACCAAAATTTCAATAAACAAAAAAGAAGAAAATCTAAATAAACATGTCAACATGTGACCTAGACATATGAAATAAAATAAAAATGTATAAGTAGCATACAAGGTGTAAAAAAAGAAGCATGCGACAGGGTAAAAACCTTGATAACTAATAAGAATATTGAGTATATTATAGCATATTATTAGTAAATTATGGCTACTATATTAGGGCAGTTTCATTATTGATTAATCTATCAATTATTTTTCTTCTTAAATTAGTAATTGTGCTATAAAATGTTACAAAACAGTTAAAAATGCCCATCACAACATTTCCCTCTGTTTAAGGTGATGGCTGCAAATCCCAACAACAGTCCAAACCACCCAAAATATTCATTTTACATTAATATAAAAATGAGAAAACGCACCAAAATCTCAATTTAGAAGCTTGAACCAGCGAATGATTGTCTGTTTTTGACCTAATAAAACTATTAGACTTGTCTCATTCCAGAAAGTCCTCATCATGATTACTGTAGGTACATGATTTCCTGGAGCTTTCTGTATTTCGGGTAGACATGCAGACATGATGTTGAAATGATCGCTAAGAGACAAAGAGGGAAACTTAACTTTCAGTGTCTTTAGACTCACCTGACTGACTTCGCTGTCTGTTGAACGTCCCCTCTTCTTGTCATCTTCTGAGTTCTCCTGAAAAACACAAATGAAGAACAAAATCAGGTCACAGAAAAACACAAAGTTAAAGTTACTACGAGGAGATTTTAACTGGTTATGAAACCTGTAATATTGATGTCTCTACTTAAGCAAACAAGACTATCAGCGAGAAGATTGGCTATTTCTAATATTCGTATTACCCATCATCAGGTCCGATACCCTGTGAAATCAGACAAAACGATTTACAGCATGCAGTCCGGAAGAGCCCATATTTACATTTTCACAGGCAAAGTTTGGCAGCGAGTTCTACGTTAGCCTGTTAAAGGGAAGGAGGAGGAGATTTTTCTTTCGAAATTTTTAGTTTTGACGTTATATTTTGTGGTTATTATGGCTGATACTGGGGCAGGATCAACAAAGAGAAAAAGAATTGGCAGAATAACAAAAAAAAAGCTAAAAGGGACAGTGATAGAGCTCGGGCGAGTCAAACTTGGTCGAATGAGAGAACTGCAGGATTTGAAAGGATTAAAAAACGATCCTGAATTGGCCCTCTTCCTCCTAGACTGGTATATAATCTATTTTATGAATGAAGTATATTGTGAGACGGGGTATTACATCAATACATGAATTCACCTTAGTAAACTTTGTTTTCACCATCATCATATTACAGTTATTAATCTTACAGAGCCACAAATAGATGCATAACCTCATCACTATGCATCTTGCAAACAGTGTTTTTAATTATATTAAAAACAAGTTGCGTCTTTCTTTCACTCGCTTCCAAAACAAATGCACACACTGCTAGCCAGATCAAGGTCTTTACGACACAAGGCGGTGGTGCTCATAGAAACACTACCGCTTTTGTCCACAGGGGTCGCCAAAATCAACAATGAAAGTTCCTTGTAGTTGCTTTAGTTTCAGTGGGTGTAAAAATAAGAATAAAACAAAAACAAAAGAAGCCAAATTCACGTTGATTTACAATTTAAAAAAAAAAAAATGTAGGTCTAAAAAGGTTGCTATTCCGAATTCCCAGCATAAAAAGTCAAATCACAACCTTTTCCAGAAACTTTCCTCAGATAAGTAAAAGTTAAACAACACCGACTTGAACTTCACTTTCTTCCCAGGAATCACTGCGGCTTACATCCCACCCTTTACGTTCCCTTTCATGCCAACTTCATGTCGGCAGCATTTAGCAATACCACGCCTTCTATTCACACACATCAGACCTCTAATAACTACTCTCGCTGCGTGCTGCGTGTGGGCGGAGAGGAGGAACAGATGATATAATGACAGCAGAGCAGAACAATAAGAGCAGATGGCAGGGCACTACAATAGCACATACAAAGGCTATTATCTTACATTTATATTTTAGATATTGACCTGACTTGACTCAAAGTGAACGCAACAGTCAGTTTAATTTTCAGATATTATGTTAATATTACATCATTACCACTATTAGTGACAAATTCAAAAAGTCAATGAAAAGCAGTGGATCAAGGGGTTGTTTCTTTATTCATTTGCAATTCTTTAAGGGATTTATACTCTTCAGTGAAGAGTGAAAAGAGCAGATGTGCAATATGTGGAAAAGTTGAAATGACAAAGTTGAACTTTAGCCTGATGAGCAACCAGTAAAGTCCAAAATACTGTTTTAATTAATTGTAATTGCATGAATAACCTTTTTTTACACTCTGTATTTTAACATCTACGAAATAAACCCTACCACTTTCTAAATTTCAAAAGTGCAAGAATGTTAATTTACGTGCTGATGGCAAGGTGAAGCTAGTTTTTTTTTTTTTTTTTTTACCGTAGTGCAAGTGGCAGGCGAGGGGGGGATGGGTGAAGACGAGGTGGTGGAGGTGGGTGTGCTGCTGGAGTGCTGGAAGATCTCGTCCTCCAATTGCGAGTTTCCCGGTGGGGAGGTGGCGACCAGCGTCTGAGCTGGAGGTGAGCAGAGACAAAGAGGGAGAAGAGGTCAACGATGGTCAACAGCATTAACATGGTCATTTTATTTATAGTATTAACTGTTAGTTTGGTGACTTAAAGTTTAGGAGATGCTAAAAACTCAAAGTAACACAAAAAAGTTGTACTTTTGTTTCTATATGTGATCTGATATACAGGAGGAGCAGTTGATTCAAAGTCCAACTATCAGGAGTCTGTGGCTCGGCATGTACACTGATGTCACAGTATAAAACAATCTCCTAATTGGCAGCGAGTGCTTCGTCATGAGAAAGCTGGACTTGCCAACAATGACTGAACCTCTTGACCATCTTGACTAGACTAAAACGACCAAACTGCCACTAGGAACTGCTCCAGATTATTGTTTAAGACAACATTATGAAGCTTTTTATTCCTCATCGCTTTCGTTTCGTTTCTATTTTGAGTTGACGTCTGTAAAGCCCCTTTCCCACTGGACGAAAAACCCCACTAACACCCACTAACATCTGGCTTTTGTCTTAAATAGGAAAGGTTACAATTGGCAGTGATTCCCGGGACAAATGACTCTGCAGTAGTCGTGGGTATTTATCGGCTCCGGCTCCGATCGGCAGTTAAAATGCTAATGTTCACCCCTTTTTTTATATAACATGTGTTGAAGTGAATATATAATAAAATCTGCAGGGATTGGGACAATTAGAATTTATTAACGTACAAAACATACAATTAATATCTCTCCTCAAAGCCACCAGACTCCATTGACAGAAACAGTCATTTCACCTCGCTGATCGTTGTAAAACACACTTCATTCAAACTCGACAGAAACAAGATAAAACTCAACAAAACCGTCTTTGTTAGTCTTTCCACTGTTCCAACAATCAATCGAAATTTGCTCTGAATTTAAATTTCTGTTGTTTATTGTGCACACAAACAAACAAAGAGAATTAACCCCAGCCCTTTCTCTACTTACGGATGTCGTCCAGGTCCAGGTCGTCGTACAGAAACTCATTCTCCTCAAAGTCTGGATCCTGCGACGAGTCTAGATAATACTCCACATCGTCCTTTATAAAGAGAGAACAAGTGAAAGAGAAGAATAATTACTCTGCTAGGATGTATGGGGCTCAGTCAACCTGTCAATAGAAATATTATACATGATGATTCTCAGAAAACTGTGCAAAACAACACTCTTAGATTTTCCCTGGAAAAATTATTATTGCAATGCGACATGTGTGAAAAAAACAAAACAACATTAAAGGTGTTCAGTTGCAACAAGCAAAAAGAAGGTAACATAAGCTGTGTCTGCGAGTTCAGAAATGGAAAAAGGTTTTGAATTCTCCTTTGACTTTGTTTTATAAAGACGTGAGCCGACCTTGATCTTCCTGATGGCGTCCACCTGAATTGAGTCGTTGTCCAGCATCCTCAGTATCGTCTCCAGCATCCGGATGTGGTGTCGATGCTTTTCAATGAACTTCTTCAGCTCCTCAATCCGATCCTGATTCTTCGCAACGATAGGGGGGCAAGGTAGGGGGGTTAAAAAAAGGGGGGAGAGACAATTCTGGTGTTAGTGTGGTAATAAAATGATACCAAGCACGTCTACAACCTCGTGGTTCCTCCTGGACAACAACCTGTTTCTCAGCTTGGTTAAGAGAGCTATCAGTCTGGATCTCAGTGGGGAGGTTTAACGTCTCTCATTGGTCTACATGTTGTTTCAGATGCCTTTCCACCCAGATAATAATAAAATTAAAGGTACAAAAACACATTTTAATTGTACTATTTGGTATAAAAATGGTTATATTTAACACGCTGGGGATATACACTGCCTTGTTCCAATGCAAAACACAAACATTTAAATGTATTATTCATTGAAAGGTCACGGAAAACATTTTAAAAGAAAAACAAAAGCATGTTAAAATTTTAAAGTTAAACATACAGAACAGAGGTGAGGAAACACGTGCAGCAGCTACAGATGCACTTTATGGCTTTATGCATCATATAACACGGGCGCAGCACCACTTGTGATTTCAATATTTAATTCTTCTTCTCCTCCACAGTTAATTCATACATGTTCGGAAGCACTTTTGCACTTCAAATGCAATTTCTTTTTGTATTTGTTTTTGCTGTTTATTTCTATCTTTTGAGGTCCAAATGTGTGCCGGGAGGTATTTGGACGAAACTGAACTTTCTTTTGGATAAAACCTTAAGAATAGAAACACGTGTTAACTCTGTGGGTCACTGGCTGAACTGATGTGATTATAAAACGTAGGCACGACCACTTTAGATGCCTGTTGTTCAGCTGCTGCTGGACTGCATTAGTGGAGGCAGCAGCGTGTGGAACATATTAATGTGTTTCATCACAATACATATTAATGCTGCACCAGCAGCACATGTCAGGAACATGAGGACGTTTCTGTGCTGAGTGCATTCAGGCTCTAACAGGCTAAATTTGAACTCTTAATGTCACAGTGGGTCCAACTATAAAGGGATAGTTTGGCTGTTTGGAGTGGGGTTGTATGAGGTACTTGTCCATAGTCAGTGTATTACCTACAATACATTTACCTACAGTTTTGAGAAGCAGACAGGAGTACCAGCACGGGAGCAAAGCAATGTACTGCTGTGGACCGAGGCAGCAGCAAAACATATTTTAGACGCCTAAAAGAAGAACAATATCAGTTGAAGTGTACGCTATATTTAGAATATTTTCACCGTTTACCTTGCCGTCAGACAGCCCTTTCCAACGGGGAACTGAAGCCGTTGTATCCGTCTATGCCGTTGCCAAAGCCACCAGACTGTTTGTTGTAATTTTACCTTGTAGAACATTGGGGTTGCTGGTCTACTATTCTTCTATTTCTGTGACTGCCGTAGACCAGCAACTCCTGTGTTCTGCAAGGTTAAATTACAGGTTTCTTTCCCAATGGAGTTTGGTTGTTTTGGCGAGAGCTTATATAACGGCTTCAGTTCCCCATCGGAAACATAAGACTGTATAGCTGTCTGACGGCAAGGCAAACCGGCGAAAATATTCTAAATATGGCGTACACTTAAACTGATATTGATTTTTGTATGTGGCTAAAATACATTTCGCTGCTGCCCCCCTTCAAGCAGTACGTTACTTTGCTCCCGTGCTGGTACTCCTGTCTGCTTCTCCAAACTGGAGGCGTGCCGACCGCGATCTACTGTAGGTAATACACCGACTATGGATAAGTAGCTCATACACCCCCACTTCAAAACACCCAACTATCCCATTAAGTACTGAGGACATTATAAAACTGATCTCATTCAGGCTAAAATGGCATGTAAGTGTTTTATTAGGATCTTTTTAAACACCTGGGACTTTAAGTCAAAACCAAAAAAAGCTTCGAGCAAACAAGCTCGACTCTAGAGATTTATTTCTCACCGGTTTTGGACTTTTGATCACAGCTACAAGCTTTTTCATTCAGACTGAGCCAATGAGCCGTTAAATCTACTGACTCTAACTGTGTTCAACTTAAAGTGAACACATCAGAAACACTATGTCAGCTAAAAACACCTCTCAGGGCAGCGGGAGTCCAGGAACTCCTCTGAAATGCAGAAAGAAAAACTCCTCATTTATAACAGATATTGATGTGCAAAACAATCTGTTTTCTACTGTTGGTCAAAAGCTTTTGAAACTCATCTAAAATGTAACCGTCTAAGGTAAACTAAAACTGTTTTACTGGCCAATAATTATTATTATTATAGATTTTTCAGGGAGCAGATTCAGTTTCTATCTATTTGAAGTTTTGCTTCATTGTTTTCTCATTGCTTCTCAATGACTAATACTGCCCTGCATTAGGTCTACATATACTGTATGTTATAGATTCAGGTGGGTAAACTGCTGGTATGACTCTGTATCCGAGTACACCGAGAGGAAGTCATCTGCTCACCTTTGTTATATGTTAAGGTTTAAAAAAAAAAAAAAATCACAAAATAAACGTTTTACATCCAGTCAGAGGAGAAAAGTGTTAACAATCATGGACACTTCCTCTCTGTGCAGAGGGGTATTAAAGGGTAACTTCAGTATTTTTCAACCTGGACCCTATTCCCCCATGTTTTTGTGTCTAATTGACTAATGGGGATGTTACAACAATTTTTTAAACTGGTCCAGTATTGAGGGATAACGCTGTAACCATCGGCCGCTCACGAGCTGTGAGGGCAAGTGACCAGCGTCAATGTAACATTACGTCCAATAAAAGTGCATGTTTTTGCCAACGACAGGCTCAGATTATTATTATTATAAGTGTCTGACAACATTATGGAAAGGTCTCTACAGAGAAATAAAATGTTTTTTTCTCTCCTTTCACTTGATCCGATCTGTTTGTTATTGTATCCAAGAATTCAAAGACCTCCCCCACATTGTCGAAATCATCTAAAATATTCAGCCGTTGACACTGAAAATCTTTTAGATAACACTAAGCTACGCTTTCTGTACTCCCAACATCTCCTTGAGCAAGACTCTTTCTATAATGTTTTCACACACTTTTTAATAACAATCAGAGCATGTCATGGCAAAAACAAGCACATTTAGTGGACATAAATCGGTGCCGGCTTGCCCCGATAGCACCATGTTGCAGCCTGTGAGCAGCCGCTGTCTACAGCACTTTCCCTCAATACTGGACCAGAAATTGTTGTCCCCATTAGTCGCCAAAGTTACCCTTTAAACCTGAAATGTGCTTCTGTGTCTAATATGCACACTCGAGATACGAGCTTCTTTGTTCTGTGTAGATTGTTTCTCCAAATTCAGTGTCACCACGTATCTTTCTCTGCTCAACCAAACACTTTTTTTTATTGTGTGAATGATGCACGGCACAACATCGACACCCGAGGTGTGGTTAAGATTCTGTTGTAAGATTTTAAAGATGTGCAGTTCAGCTAGACAGAAACCTCTCCTCTTCATCCCTGCACTCAAGTATGTTCATGTTTATCTTCTTGACTGTACGCTTCATCCTCAACACCGGCCCGGGCAACAAAATCAGGACTCAGTTTAGTTTTGGTTGACTGGTGCAGGATTTAAAAACTAAGACTAAAAAACAAAAAAGGCAACAGGCTTTTGAATATTGTCGCCTCAGGAAACTACTAGCCAGTGCAGCAGGTGACCCTTGAGATGAAATATCCACCACGGAGAAGTTTCATCTTTTCAGTTGGAAACCTGTGTGTGTGAAACCGGAGACCAGAAATTCATATCACCACTTCAAGATCTCCACTGTGAAACACAGTCAGTCCTACACGTATGGCCAGCTAAGCTAACTGCATAAGCAACACACAAAAATAAACCCCTCTGGGTCTCATTTATACAAACGGTCCTTTGCGCAAATTTCAAATACGAGCCAATTACAGACAAAGTGATCTTGATGCCAGAAAAAAATCGACCTCAAATATTTTCTGTGATGAAGAAGAAAAGAGTTATCTTTCTGACACTGCAGGTGTGCGGTCCTGCTTGTTCTTTGAAACGCCCTGTCACCGATGATAAAGCCACAGAGGTTCTTCTGTAAATGAGGCCTCCGGAGAGGACTTTAAAGGGAAAGTGAGAGAGAAAGTGAAAGAAAGAGTGGTCAGCAAGGTTATCTCGCCAGGGCAGAGAGAGAAGATAAATGTAGGTCACACTTATCTGACCTCTCCACCAGAGAGAGAGAGAGAGAGAGGGCCGATCTGTGTCAGCTGTAAAACAGAGAAAAAATAACCAGGAAGGAGGAAAAATAATGAACAGATCAGAGGATAAGGACAAACCAACCTCCTTGTCTCCTTTCTTTTTCCTCGTCTGGACTGAAAGAGACTCCACTTCGCTCTCAAACTGGTCCACCTGCATGTTCAACGTGTCTATCGTATTCTGGAGGAGAAGAGAGGGAGAAAAGGTTAATAGTGTGACAAGGCTTTTAAATCTAGAGCTGCAACCATTAATCAAAAACCATGCAACCAATTAATCAAAATTGTCAACTACTAAATTAATCTTCAACTATTTGAATATTTTTTTTAAGAAGAAAAGTCTCAAAGTTCTCCGATTCGAGCTTCTTAAATGTGAATATTTTCTGATTTCTTTACTCCTCTATGACTGTAAACTGAATATCTTTGAGTTGTGGACAAAACAAGACATTTGAGGACGTCATCTTGGGCTTCGGGAAACACTGATCGACATTTTTCACCATTTTCTGACATTTTATAGACCAAACAACTAATCGATTAATCGAGAAAATAAACAGATTAACTCTTTTTGACCAGATGCGACATATGCGTGTATCGATAATGAAAATAATAATTAGTTGCAGCCCTATCTTAAACAAATCTGCAATTCAACTATTTATATTCGATTTATCATTAAAATCTTTTGCGATTTGCTGCTTTTCTTTATCTTATGTCAAAGTAAACTGAAAATCTCTGGCTTTAATTAATAAGCCATTTGAAGACATCACCGTTGCTTTTAGGCCATTGTAGTTGTGAAATTTATTTTTTAGACCAAATCTATGTATATGTATCTATGGACTGTACTGCACTGTTTACAGATGGATGACAATAAAGTCTCTCTTATCTCAAATGTTTTATCGATTAATAGAGAATAACAATCAACATATTAACCAATAATGAAAAAGTTAGTTGCAGCGGTAGCTACAAGTAGGTCTGGTCGATGCGAGTAAAATTAAATCTAGATGTTTTTGTGCAGTCACATTGATATCACAAACTGTCGAAATGACAAGAGATTTTTTTACAGATTTAATTTTATGAGAAACTATCAATAGTAAAAGGATAGGAGATAAACGTAGAAGCATTCAATTTTAAATTCACTCACATTACTTGACCTTAATGCAGCCTGCAAGACTACACAGGGCAACATTTAAATAAATAAGTAAGAATGCAACTAACATATTATTTTCATATTATTATTGTTTTTCTGCCAACAGGTCCCGCACATCTATGGAAACGGCACTATCAAGGCTTGAAGTGGGAAGAACTCAAAAAAAATATATGAAACAGTAATAGTAAAGTCCTCCTAACTCTCTCATCACAATATGTTTTGTCTGAATGTATCACCATGGTCTAAATATTAGTGTACTCTTTGTGGAGACAATACACAGCTGTGATGTATTAATGTAAGTGGCTGCTGGTTAATGAGGTTTTCACTCTTTGGTTTTGTGAAAGTTGAGACAATGTTTTGTCTTCATTTTAGTTTTGGTTCCTCTTTTATCTCACTTTCAGTTCCACGTTTTTGCTGAAAAAAATTAAAAATATTCCCAGCAGCAAACTCCGTTAAGAGTGACTTCACCTCTGAGGACATGAACGACAAATTACGGCCACGCCTGAACCAGAGTTTTTTCCAAGTTTACTTGCATTTAGGTGATTCTGAGACAAAAACAACTCACCGTTAGCCACGTGCCGACCTCCTCCTTCTCTTTCTGGGCCGGGTCCACCTTTTGGGCCAGGCCCAACCCTTCTTTAGAGTACGCTTTCGTCTTGGTTTCTCTCTCCACTATTTTGAACCGCTCCATTTGCTGCAAGCAGACACACGCACATAGACAAAAAGACAAACAAATCATGTTTAAAAAAAAAGCTGTAAAAAAACAATCCCCCTTTCAATCTTTTATATTCTACGAGCAGAAAAGTTGTCGCAGATCTTATCATACTACAGAGATAAAGAAGAATACGAAGAGAAATAAACCGTCAGGTGAATTTAAAATACCTTTACAGCGCAGAAAATAAAGGTTTTCTTTTTGTTTTATCTGTTCTTAAATAATCTTAACAGTGATAGAGCTGTAAAATAGGAGAACTCAGCAATAATAAATGGAAGTCTGGCACTAGAGAGGAGCCATTAAAGCCCACTCAGCAGACCAGAAATAGGACAGTCTGTTACTGAAGGTTGTTACAGCTTCTTCTCTCCTGTAGAAAGTCCACAGCAGCCATTTTAACACCCAACCTGTATTCAGACAAGTCCTTAATCACCCTGAGGACGAGGCTCTAAACTGTAATAGTAATTTTATATATCTGTATCTCTGTGGAAACACCCCGTAGATGTTTCTAATAAACCCCCGGCCGCTTCCTGCTGGACTATGTATAATTTCAGGTCAACCAACACAATTACGAGAAGTCTTGAAGTGCATCTTTGGGATAAAAAAAACAACTCATCAAGATCAGAGGGAGCTGGCGAGTTGCTCTCGTGCTTCATTGTGCAGGCAGGTGGCTCACATTCAGTCCATCTCAATGACCTTCATCAAAGGCTCTGCGACCTGACGGGCGGCCGAGCTACGCTAAAGAACAGCTGTTAGATATCGAACCAGCTCCCATGGTTACCAGCTCTCTGTGAGGAACGCCATAATGAGCGTCTCCTGGGTGCACTTCTTTATTTAAAGGGGTAATCTGAGAAATTATTTTGGCAACATCTTTAGTCAGTTATTGCCATTTCATTGTTAGGGTTCAGGTGATTAAAAAAAAATTAAATTAAAAGGAAAGTAAAGAAACGCTCTGGATCAAAACCAGCAGGGATTCATCAAAGACATGGACTCTTACCCCCCCATTAGACACTATTACACGTTACATTAACATCTTCAAACCTGTATATTTACTTTAACGCACATCTTTGGGACTTCATCTCTGTACACTGCACTGTCTTTTTATACCGCAAAATTCGTCACATATCTACACAAAACTACCACTGCTAAAAACTGCACAGCTCTTTCATTTGAATTCAGATATTGTACATACTGTATATTATAGTAGTTTTTCTTCATATTTTTATTGTAATTTTCCTCTACACAGCTTTCATTTTAATTTGGATATATTGTACATATTTCTTATAGTATTTTTCTTCTATTTTATATTTATGTTTCTTGATTTTTTAACTCATTTTTATTTTTAACTTAATTTTCTCTTACTGTGTTTATGTTATGCAATAAAACACCAAAGCAAATTCCTTGTACGTAAAAACCTACGTGGCAAAAAACCTGATCATTTCATTATGTCCGATATGCTGTTACTAGGGCTGTCCCGCATACCATTTTTTTGGGATGAGAAATATTCAAAGCTTCAGGACAATACCACTGCCGCACTACTGTACACACACACATGCACCTTTACACATAACAAAACAGTGATAGCCTATCCGTCTGAGAATAACTAATAATAATTCATGTTGAATATGAATAATGAATAGTGTTGTGGGATTATTCCTTATTTCATGGGATATTTTGGGATTTATACTTTGTTATTACATAATTATATATATAAAAAACAAAAACGAAGCATTCCAATACTGATTTTGAGGTCGATTACCATGGCAACGGTTCTGGTAAGCCCTAGCTGTTACTGTAGCATTTACAGTACAATCATTTACAGTTTATCCCATTTTAAAACACACAATATGAAAGATTCGTGTACGTTATTGATGAGTTTGAGATTAGAATGAAGCTTCCACAGCTTTCATTTGAGCTCCGAGGAGGACAATAGCGTTACTTGAAAGCTGCACATATAAATATACGGGGGGGAATACGACTATCTGGAGAATCCTGGTTAAGTGTATTATGTAGTAGGAGTAGTTTGACAAGTTTCTATGGATGTTTTAGTATATTTTAGCTGTGAAAACTTTCTACTTTTGACTGATTCAATGCATGTTGATTGCAGTCATTTTCCCCCATGACGAACAAAACTACTGACTTTTTTTTTTACAGCTGCTATTCAACTCTACAGAGGGTGTGTGTTTGATATTCAAAGCTGAATTTCACACAAACTGATAACACTAAATTAAGTTGAGAATTATAATTTCTTTTTAAACTGTGTTCATATTTTTTAAAAGTGCTATGTCTCTATGTCCGTCTTCATTATTAATTGTCTTGTGGTGTTTTTAATGCCATGTGGTGAATTCAGAGACAGTTTTCCACATTGTTGACAATAAAGATAACTAAAAATATCTGCTGACATACAGTATTATTCATGTATCTAGGTATTACATATGTATGAAATTTGGTTTCTCAAATAATCAAATCATTTTTCTGTTCTAGTGTTTGCTACTCTGTAAAAAAAATTACATCAACTCTAAGACCCTAATAGAAAGGGTCAAGAAAAATTTGCAGTTATTTAGTTAAAAACTCCAAAAACTTTCATACTGCAAACATACTTTTTTGCTGTTTCCAAGGTCAAGACTGAACTTTAAAAACTGCAAAAAATAAGATATTTTGTGTTATTTTACACAAAAACAAATGTTTCAGGAACATAAATGACAAACGTCAACACATATAAAACACCAGTATAGAAGTTAGTAAGAGAGTAAGTAATGTTGGCCGATACATTTCGGTAAACTGGTAATCTAGAACCTGATGTGACAGATTGACCTACATATGAAATAACTCACTCATCATCATTTATCAGACCTGGAGTTTGTCAAATACATCTTTTAGATTTTTCTAGACTTTCCAGAGTTCAGAACAAACACAGTCCTCCAGAGTCAACGGAGGTCCTGGGAGGGAGGGCTGTAATGAACAATGACAAGTTCCTACTCACCGTTTCTATGAGTTTGCGGTTCTCTACTAGCTGCCTTTTGTCTTTGATCTCGTTGGATGCAACCCACGTCTTGATCTGGTCTCGAAGACGCTGGGGGACCAGAAGAAGAAGAAGAAGAAGAGGAAGAAGAAGAAGAAAATATAGAGAGCGGGGGAGGGAGAGAGAGAGAGAGAGATGCAGATACATCAGTGAATGCGTGCAGAGACTCGTCCTCAACAGTCATGGATGGTGAACTTGGTGTCTACATGCAGCAAACGGGCTTGGCTTGGGAGTTTGGTCCTCATGGTAACACTGAGATGAAGCACACACTTCCTCTGGCTGACCAGCATGATATTTAATACTACACAACACACATACACACACCTCTATGTGTGGGCAGGTTAAACAATATCAGATCAGCAAACATTCAATGTCCTTTCATCCAATGTCAGAGCCCCAAACTGAAAACACATCAGACCTCAACCAGCCAACTTTGGCTGTTTCTGTCTCACTTGCTGATTGGTTAGAAATTAGACCCCTTATTATATACGCCTGTTATTAACACATCATATCTGTATGAGGATTAGGGCTGTACCGAATAGTCCAAAGCTTCATTGATAACGTTGAAATCAACATTCAGTGCTGCGCAGACTTTTTTTTTTTCTACACTAGTATTATTATTTGTAGAATTAGATTCCAGAGTGGTGGCTGCGTAGGATTGTTTCCAACTTGTGTGCGTTCAGAAGTCAAAATGTATTGAAAAAAAGATAGATATAATCATTTCCACTCCTCCCACTTGCCGCACACAGAGGAGGCACCTGTATTAACGTGGTGGTCTAGCAGCAATCTAACAGCACCGTATGTTACATTTATACAGCCACAATAACAACACAGGGTGATGACGTCAAAAAATATGATGGCACACATTAGAGGCTTCATTCGAAAACCTCAATATAAGCTTTGAATGAAAAAAAAAGACATTTGGTACATTCCTAATCTGGATATCTGACGAAAAACATGAATAATCCGAGTGTAAATTCACACAGAGCGCATTGCAGACTGGAGCTGGTCTCACGGATCTCAGTGAGGTGTAAATGCAATCTAGATCTGAAAACAATTGAATGATTAACCAATTAGTCAATAATCGGCATCTGTTTAGTAATTAATTTAAAGGGACAGTGTGTAGGATTTGGTTGCAGATTTACAGACAGACACAGGGGAAAACGACATGTAGCGTCGGCACATTTTCCCATCTAACACTGTGGATTAAGAGTTTTTTTCAACCATATTGTTGGAACAGTGGAAGAGGCCGGTGGAAAGACAAACCAAGATGGTTTTGGTGAGTTTTATATTGTTTCTGCTGCTTGAACAGCTGATCTACCTGCTGAAACTACTAGGAGCGCAGCGCCGCTTGCAAGCGAACACGACGTCGGGGTGCGCTCGCGGCAGTGTGGGGAGTCTTCCTGGGGAGGGTGGTCCGGTGCCAATGGGCCTGGCCCGCCATTTGGAACTTTAAACCATGAGCGCGGCGGCCTCAACCTGGTCGCCTGCCGTGCGCCTCCGGGTACCCAACTCTCCTCTCTCCTTTGGAGGAAGCACGGGGTTTGTGGAAGCGGCACACACACACACACACACCCCTGCGCTGACAGAAAAGAGCCGAACCGAACGTGCTACCACGTTTTACCGGTAGTAACATTACTACCAGGCAGGGCCTGCAACGGTTGATACAAGGGAAATATATATATATTTTAAGATGGGACGAATAGTCGCATAAACTATTTGATTTTTTTTATACAAAACTATTCGAAAAATCGAAAATCATAACTCATCCCTAATTTACACTCTGCAGCTCACGTCACCGCAGTTTCACAAGCGTGTCGGAGAACTACTTCAGGTTACGTAAAAAAAGCGAAAGGCTCTCTCTAAACCAGTGTTTGGTTTGTCCGTTCTGGGCTACTGTAGAAACATGGCAGAGCTACATGGCGGACTCTGCGAAGAGGACCCGCTCTCTAAACGGCTCATTCTAAGCTAACGAAAATACGATTCTTAGGTTCAGGTGATTATACACTATTGAAAACATAGTTAATATTGAAATTTCATTTCTGGCAATAAATCCCCCCGAAATGTTACACACTGGATCTTTAAGGGACTGTTTGTAACTTCTTACACGTATAAATCAATCCGGGTCGGTGTCCCATGCACGCTCGCATATGCGCGCTCGCATATGCGCGCTCGCATATGCGCGCTTGCATGTGTGGCTACGCTGTTCAGACTCAGACTCCAACACAAACTACACGGAAGCACCAAAACCGCAAAGTTCTATCTAGTGAAGCCCATCTGTTAAACAGTGTTGGCCGCGGTCGGAGGACGCAGGGGAGACCAGGGCTGGAGTCTCTGCTGAACTCTGCTCCTCTGCTCCTCTGCCTGCCTGCCTTCACTCAGCTCGCTCCACCTCACGTGCATGCGCGCACACTACACACTGCAGAAGAGTTAGTTTAGCTCTGAGAATATCTAGTGAATGTACAGTGGACGTTTGTGCAGAAATAAATGCTGCAGCTCCTCCAGACCAACAGAGGTTTCCCGTGTCTTGTGAAGTGACGGGGCTCCGAAGCGAGAAACGTTATCGTCTCTGACCGGGTGCCGGTGTCTCCCTCCGGGCGCAGTCGGGAGGCGATAACGTTTCTCTTGCCAAGCAGGTGAAATATAGAGTGATATTGTGGTTTTAGCTGACGTGTGTCGCCTCACTGTTTTGAGCGATGCTCGTTCATGTCTATTTAGAGCGAGCAAGCCCGACGCTGACTTTCGTTGACTTAACGGCCACAGATGTCGCTGTTAAGAAGGGTTTCTGAATCTTACAAACAGTCCCTTTAAGTATTTTTTTAAGATGTGTGTGCACCGTCTCTCTGTATTTACCTGTAGCTTTTTAATCTCTTTTTTGAGGTCTGCTTCATATTTCTCCTTCTGGTTTGCGTTAGCTGCATTGTGAAGCTGTGGAGGAAAAGAAACAAGAGGGTCAAATGAGTTGTGGTCCAAAAACAATACATGCCCTTGTTTTATACATATATTCTGTAACTATTGATAATGCAGTCTGTTACAAGTTTTGCCAGACTGTCAATGAAGTACTGGATTTGCTCATAATTTCAAAATTAAAATGTGTTTTAGCTTTGTGCTATCAATTAATTTCAAGACAACTCTACTGATCTCTGTGGAAAAATTAAGTTTTGTTGCAGCAGCAAAAGAAATGCAATTAATTAAGAAGAAAAGATAAACACAAGACAAAATGGATTGTAAAATAAGCTGTTAAGAAAATGAACATTTGTAGGGTAAGACAAGCCTCTCAGAGTCAAACAGATTTGTAGTGATCAGCATAAAGTTCTGCAGCACAATAATAAATACAGGATATAATGAAGGAAAAAGGGCAACTGGGATGTTTGGTAACTAAAACACTGACAACGTTGTGCCTCTTTATTAGCAGAACAAATCTACACTCTGGGCCTCTGTGCTGCTTTTTAGCTCCGTTTTAATAACAGCTCAGTTTATTATCAGTATCATGAGTATTCTTTCTGTTGTGGCGATGGGAGGATTTATTTTTTTAACGGTGACTGCGGAAGCCTTTGTCCCAACTAACAACAGCTAGAGAAATTAAACTCAGAGGCAGATAAGGAAATAAATTAAACTAACGCAAGAAAAATAAACTGTTCAATCTGAAAGCACTTGACATTTTTTAAAAAGCACAAAAAAATTTCCTTCTCACAGACGTCCTTCACTCCTCTAAATCTCGGTCTAAATAAAATGTACCATCCACATCACAGACCAAATTCACCAGAGTTTTGTCAGTATTTATTCCCCAATCATAAAACAAATAATGATAATTATGGCTGAAACAAATCAGTTAATTGGCAGAAAAGTAATGAGTTTTTTGATGTCACAATTCTCTGGTTACAGCTTCTCAAATGTGGATGTTTGTTGGTTTTCTTCTCCAATTGTTAACTGAATATCTTCAAGGCATTTGAAGATGTCAGCTTGGACTTTTTTGGGAGATTTGTCACCATTTTCTGACATTTTACAGACTTCTGGTTCCAGCTTCCCTTAAAGTAATCTGCTTTTCTGTTTTAAAAACATTGTGAATTGAACGTTTTTTTACATTTTGTAATGTGGATCAGGCAAAAAAGGGCTCTGGGAAATAGCGAAGGGACTATTTTCTTACAATCTAAACCATTAATGGAAACAATAATCTATGAATCGATTAGTTAAGTCCGGATGACGATGCTTCCTCACCTTTTGCCAAATGTCTTCAAACTGTTCCACTCCTTCCGCTACTTTTTTCAGACATCGATCTATTTCACCTGAGAGGAGAAGAGATTAGATAAAGGAGGCAGAGATACTGATCATGTGAAAGTGAATATGAACATCAACACACCCAGGGACAGTTCCAAGAAGCAGATTTAACTGATTATCTGGAGTAAAAACCTGAGTTCAAAGTAAAGTAGTCTAGGTAAACCTTCAAACAGGCCACTGGACTGCTCCCATTTTACATCACACACACAAAAACAACAAACACATGAAACAGCAGAGCATTTACAAATTGTGTTTGACATCTCATGAAATATGCATGTCTTAAAAGGTACATTATGCTTGTTAGGTAACACACAAACATACTGTATATCCTGTGCTCACTCAGCTGCCAGTTTATAGCAAAAAGTAATGCAGTCTAATACAACAGTCCTGAAATAAACCCCTTTATGAAGGTTACAATGTTCAGTTTGTGTTGAAACTGTTTCAGAGAGGTGTTGATTAGATTTTGGAGGATGCAGTGTGTGGTGCTGTTAAACTGTACTGCATTAGAAGCCTCTTTCACACATAGTCCCCCTGTAAATCTCTGGGATAACATTTCAGGCACCGCTAGAGATTTTCACTATTCACGCATGCACTACATTCAGGAATTAGGGCTGTGTATCGGCTAGAATCTGGCGATACGATACGTATCACGGTACAGGGGTTATGATTCAATTTATTTATTTTGATCTAATTTTAGGAAAAATGTCATAGTATAAAGAACACACCACCATATGCATAAAATAGTAAAGGGTAAAAAGGTTTATATTTTTATACCATCAGAACAGTGGGATGCATTTGCATTTATCACAGTCCCTGTAACATCCAACATCATAGCACTACTTTGAGAGGGCGCAATTGGCGGTACAGGTATCCCAGAATATCGTGACCCCATGCAGGAAATGTTCCTGAATATTTCAGGGATAGACTGTATGTCTGAAAGGGACAGAGGGCCAAACTGGACGCACGGTCCCGTGACTGCAGTCTGACCAGTAAAATCAGAAATTGTCATCAAAAATTTGTTGCAGATTTGATGGAGAAAAATAAGAGCATCACACCTCCTAAACTTTTTCATCACAGGAGATTTTGTCTCCCATGTTCTCTGAGCTCATAACTCTGATATTTCCAACAGCACCATGAAGGCAGCATAATGATAATTTGTTTCGTTGAATCGGTCGCAGATTGCACACAATTGTCGGTTTGTCTCAGTCAACAACTGTGTATGAAACGGTAGAAAGTTCAAAAGAAAAGCTGATGAAAAGGAGACAGATGCACTCAGTAGAGCCGACCGATACGTCACAAGATATTTAATCATAAATACAGTATAACATTATCAGTGGTGTCAGGAAAGCAAAAAAATTGGCATTTTCTGCATTTGGCAGCTTCAACTGTGTTACTTTTAGTCTGGATTAAGTGTTTAACTTCTTTGTATTTGTCTAATATAGTTTACTCTTTGTTAAATGTGTCTCTCTGTCTGCAAGTCTGTAGACTTGTCCATGTCTGTGATTGGTCAGATGCTGCAAACACCGCCTCGTTCATGTGAACGCGCTCACAGCCAGATGGAGAAACCCTGGGTTGATTTACCGAGTTGATAACCACCTTCGTAGGACCGCTTAGCGTGATCTCGGTTGTTGGGGTTAGTTAAACCAGATAAGGAGAAGATACCCTGGGCATCTTAGATTTCTATTAAAACGGACTAAATTTTGGCTTGTGAAAGGGCCCTAAAAGTCCAAATAAGTTCCTGTTTCAAGACACTAAAAACAATAGATGTCGCCTCTCAATACTGCTACTATTATATTAATGTTGTTGATTGTTAATTGATCAATTGTGCGGTTGCTAATGGAGGAACGAGGAGTGACGAGGAAAGATGCTGCAGCCGGTGTAGTCAAGAACAGATTAAGTTGTGTGAACTAACTCTAGTTTGACCTTAAACAGCCTTGATGTTAAGATTCTGCTGCGGGTGAGTTATTTTTAGATGAAAGTCTACCTCCTCTGTAATAATACATTACTATTTGACAGAGCTTCGTTGGTGCTTGTGCTTGATATCTTCTTCATGAGGAGAATTTAGGGGAGATAGATGTTTTGTTTTTAATATGACAGCCGTTCAGTTGGAGAAGTCACAGGAGCTCACGTGAAGGGATGAGTGATGCTGGCAGAGAAACCTCAATCCTGTCAGAAAAGTGTGTTTTCAGCCTGCGGTGACAAACGTCAGTTGAAAAAAAACATCAAAGTAAAGGAGCATTTCTGTGGGACAGCGGAGCCTCGAGATTTTCGGTGTTTACACAAAGGTCTTGGTCGGGTTCCAAAGCTTGTTGTGGCGAGTGGCGAGCTTTGGGTGCATTATCATCGGAGTCCTGTGAACTGTTCCAGACATCAGTCAACATCAGCTTCACTGCTACGGTCATACTGTTTTAATGTTTAAAATAAAAAGCTCTGAGAAAC
This sequence comes from Adelosebastes latens, assembly GCA_916700685.1. Lineage (NCBI taxonomy): Eukaryota > Metazoa > Chordata > Actinopteri > Perciformes > Sebastidae > Adelosebastes > Adelosebastes latens. Next base: position 13,458 of record CAKAKR010064608.1, on the reverse strand, counting down.
AGAGAAGAGCAACAGAGGACTCCGATCCTGACTGTTCTCAGTAGAAACAAAATGAGTCTGTCTGAAGTCTGAAACCTGCTCTGGTGGTGTCTGTGAAAGTGTGCCAGCATCATGAGCAGACTTTAGCACAGATGTCTGCCAACACGCGGGGACGCAATGTCACCCTGTGCACAAAGAGGCAGTGTCACATTCACCAAAACAGGAGGAGAAAACAAACAGAAACATTTGACTAAGGGTGGTTGATATAGATAAAACAATTCTCATTGAATATTGATATACAGTATATCATATAGGGCTGTCAATCGATTGAAATATTTAATAGCACATTTTTTATCCGTTCAAAATGTACTTTAAAGGGAGATTTGTCAAGTATTTAATACTGATATCAACATGGGAGTGGGCAAATATGCTGCTTTATGCAATTGTATGTATATATTTATTATTGGAAATATATTAACAACACAAAACAATGACAAATATGGTCCAGAAACCCTCACAGGTACTGCATTTAGCAAAAACAATATGCTCAAATCATAACTGCCAGTTTTTCCTCGCCACAATTTAGCGCAAGTTTGGAGCATTATTTAGATACCGCATACGAGGCGGTGCGCCGCGACCGGCTCTAGGTCGGCTTGGAAATGCTCGGGGCGAGGGTGCTTCCCGAAGCCTTGCCCAAAGTGCTCGCTGCACCCTCTCTACCTGCAGGGGAGGGACAGGGCCCCCTGCTCCCGGTGCGACTGTCGGAATGTCCTTAGTGCGCCCCAACCACGTCATGCCCCCAGAGCGGGGCTCGGCCCATATAAAAGGCGCCAGGGGTCTGCGGCGATGTCTGCAAACCACCCGACCCATCTTGAAACACGGACCAAGGAGTGTAACACACGTGCGAGTCAGAGGGTTCAAGCAAAACCCCGTGGCGCAATGAAAGTGAAGGCCGGTGTGCGCCGGCTGAGGTGGGATCCCAGCCCCGTGGGGTCGGACACACCTCCGGCCCGTCTGGCCCACACCGTCGGGGAGGTGGAGCGTGTGATAGGACCATGGATGTATAAAGAGAAGGATAGGACCCGAAAGACGGTGACGAGTGGTTAACGTCACGCTGCTAAAGTGGTATCGGTGCCGTTGTATCGGAGCTATTTTGCGAGTACGAGTACGAGTACGAGTACGAGTACATGAGCACAGTATCGGTGCATCCCTAATCAAGATTATAATAAAATCTACCTTTATGAAATAAAATTAACCAGAAAATCAGTGTTTGGTTTTTGTTGACATGTTGGCCCTAACCCAGTGCTACTGGCTACCTGCTTAACTAACAAACACTTGATGGACTAGAGCTGCAACAATTAGTCAATCAATCGTTTATTAGATCGACAGAAAATTAATCAGCATATTTCTGAGTCATTTTCAAGGAAAAGTACCAAAATGTTTGATGGTTCTAGGTTCTCAAATGTGAGCATTAGCTGCTTTCCTTGGTCTTACATTATAGTAAACTGAATATTATTTGCTTTTGGTCTGCTGGTCGGACAATACAAGACATTAGATGAAGTCACTTAGGGTTCTGGGATATTGTGATGGTCATTTTTCACAGTTTTCTTATGTTTTATAAACCATACAGTTAGTTGATTAATCGAGAAAAGACCATAAATCAGACATTTTAATTTGCATATATTGATACTGAATGCTGTAGTTGGTTTCTTCTCTGCAGCTTTATACAATGAAGTTCAGCTTTAAAGGACCGTACCAGTGCGTGTGTGCAAGCTTTAGCTCCTTAACTAATATTAAATAATTCAAAATGCAGGCTGTTCAGTTTTAGACTTTTTGGAAACAAATGAAAGCTTAGAAGAACAATGGATAAAAGTAGCATGGGGTGCAAATAGTCACAGTGTTTTGTAGTAAAAGGGCTAAAACATGCAAAAAAAAATGGTATTTAAGGATGCATTGATTTAAACTGGAGCTTTTTATCCTTTACTTCAGCTGATTGAGCAGATGAGAAATTATTATAGCCCATCAAAAATGCAAGTTTTTGTCCACTCCTAAACTAACTAGGGTGCATTTTGTTTGGGGATTTAATGTAATCCAATCTACCTGCAGAAAACAACCCCAATTCTACGTTTTTAAGGCGATACATCCTGACATAGATACAGAAAGAGACAGATACTGACACTAGAAATCTGTGCATGACAAAATCAACTGCAGACCAATACTCCTATTCAGTTTTTTTTCTTCATGTGGTCTTATTTGAGAAGGTATAAAAGTGAGAGCTCAGGTAAATCTATCATGTTGGAGCTGAAGCTACAGGAACCAAAACTAGATTTATTTCTGACTCCATCTGCAGCCAAAAACCTCTAACCTGGCAGGATGACAGCTTACACGACTCGGTAAACAAGCTACTTGTGAGCTCATGTGACTTTTGTTTACAAGCCCTACTTCTTGTTCAACCGAGCAGAGTGAAACTAAAAGTTTCTCCACTTCAGGTCACATGACAAAGCACAGGAAGGTGTGATCACACCACACAAACAATAAATAACATGACAGATGGGTGGAGTTTATCAACAAAAATGCCATCAGGGGACTTTCCGATCACAGCAAAAGAAAATACAAACTGGACTGTTTTCCTGTGATTGTGACGCTCCCTGTGTTTGTGGTAAACTGCACCCACCTGGCTTGGCACCTGATCAGACCAAAACAAATTTGAATGTGCGTCAACTCACGTGTTTTATGGGACACACAGGCCCTGTTCAGACCTGGTATTAACATGCGTCCTAATTTATCGGATCACAAGTGGACAGCTCTAAATACAGGTGTGAACGCACTCAAGACGCATTGAGGACGCATTGAGATCAGATCTTTCAGACCACATTCAGAGGTGGTCTGGACCACATATGGCTACATTCTTTTAGCAGTGTGTAGTGAATGTGTCCTGGGCCACATTAAAGAACGCCTACTCAGCTGAGGTCCCGCTGGGATCCGCGGGTCTGATGTGAAAAGACAGGCAGACGCGAGCGCTCGTCTACCTCGCGGCATTGGAAGCGGCTTCTGTGCTCTACTGTATTCCTTCAGTACAACTGTATTTTATTAAAATATATCTTATCTTTAGGCTGCATAATCTACAGACTATCAGACTAGGCACGCAAAGTGCATTATTATCATACTGTCGGAGATGTGTTGGTGTTTTTGTTCCGGTGCTTTGCACGGAGCCGACGCTCGTCCACCCACTCTCTCTCATCCCCGTCTCTCTGAAGCTCTGTACCCCGCTGTTTCCTGGCTAAGGCAGCGGCGTCGGCGGCACGGAGGTCCTCGGGGACCGCCGGTACAATAACCTTATATTTTGATGTTAATAAAATGTACCGGAATTCAATAATATGTGGGATATTACTACGGACATTCATGTAAAATAGGGATGCACCGATACCAATACCAATATTGGGTATCGGGTCCGATACTGCACTCATGTACTCGTACTCGCAAAACGGCACCGATACCACTTTACAGCAGCGAGACGTTAACCTCTCGTCACCATCTTTTGGGTCCTCACGCTCCACCTCCCCGACGGTGCAGGCGAGACGGGCCGGGATCCCACCTCAGCTGGTGCGCGCCGGCCCTCACTTTCATTGCGCCACGGGGTTTTGCTTGCACCCTCTGACTCGCGTATGCGTTAGACTCCTTGGTCCGTGTTTCAAGACGGTTCGGGTGGGTTTCCGACAACGTCACAGACCCCTGGCGCCTTTTACGTGGGCTGCAGCACGACGCGGATCGGGCGCACTGAGGACAGTCCGCCCCGGTCGAAAGTCGCACCAGGAGTTGGGAGCCCCGTCACGGTGCTGTGAGGTCCGGGCGGGGAGCGCTGTAAAGCTGCGGCGCATCGCCTCGTATGCGGGATTCTCCAGCCTGCTTTGTGTTGCTCACACCCTCCAGCTGGCTGTTAACGAGGGTCTTTCAGCACAGAGAAGTACTCGTATCGGTACTCGGTATCGGCGAGTACTCAAATGTAAGTACTTGTACTCGGTCTGAAAAAAAGTGATATCGGTGCATCCCTAATGTAAAACTACGTCACAACTTCTGCTGTATTAGCCATGTGTTTATTACGTGTTTAATTGCATATAGAGCTGGAAAGCGAGATCCAATCACAAGTTGTCCCTCAGTACGCATGTGGAGACGCGTTCTAATGCTAGGTGTGAACAGACGTACTTAGAGCTGTCCACTTGTGTTCGGATCACTCAGGACGCATGTTAATGCCAGGTCTGAACTGGGACACACAATCAGAAATCTCACCTTGAAGTTTCCTTTTATCGGCCATGACTGATGACTAGGATGATGTCTTCATGCCTTCTTTCACTGCAGAAAACAGAGACAAAAAATGTTTTGTTTATGTATTTTTATTGGTTTCATTAAAATGGGACAGTGCACATTAATAAAAACTACTGCTAATAAACAAGTGTTGTGCAAACAAGTGAAATGTGGAGACCATTTCCTTCCTAATTATTAAGTAGCTGCCCTGCTGAAGTGTCTTTATGAAACACACTGAATCCCTGATGACAGAGGTGCAGCTCTGCAGCTGAGCTTGACCTTTATCCTCCAAAATGTCCTCACAGGAATCAACTGTAACTAAAAGAAACGTCCTCCCGTGGATACTTTTATACTTGTTTCATTGATCTGTGATGTTCAACGTATTCCAGCAGTCACTTCAAGTGTTGCAATGTGACATAAGCTGATATCTACATTTCCTGAAATGTTTTTCAACAACGCCAGAGAACAGGTTTGAACTTGTTGCATGTATGCCATATTCCCACTGAGTGCCAAGTTGTGATCATATGCATTTTCTATTGAGCTGATTTGAAGGGATTAAAACCAAAACCTCACGATAATTGTCGATAAATCCTTTTTCTGAACATGATATGTGTTTGACTAGTACAAGATATATCATCAAACAACAAACTAGGCCAAGAAATGAAATACAGGTAGGAAAGGTATGATAACAGTTTTTTTATGAACATACTTTTGATTGCAGGATCCATGGCTTCCTTAAATACTGTACTTTGCAAGAGGGCTTCAAGCATGAGGCATCAAAGCTTTAGAGTCTGCAGGTTTTTAAGACTGTACTTGATAACTCAAGAAGTGGAACTTAAGTCTCTCTTCACATTTAATCAGTGCCTCTTTTAAAATATATAGAAATTCAACCAATAAAAACTATCTACTCCTACATGCAGGCCTACATGTCCTTGGCAGAGTTCCAATGTATGTATGCAAGTTTAATTTCTGTTTTTATCTTGCTTGCTGGAGGTTAAAATCACAAGGAAATGTGTACAGAAGACTACAACTACTACTATAATCATATCTCCCAATAAAAACACTACTTTTTGGGGGAGATAGGATATTTATCAAATGACAAACAGTAGTTTTATGTTATAGTTTGTTTAGCTACATTTTCTGAAATGCAACGTGCAGTGTGGAATCTATCATAGATTACTGCCTTGACAAAGGACAATAAAAATACCTGGATGCAGCAGTTATGTTTTGTAAGATGACGTGGTTTTAGAGTTTATTTCTTGACAATCACCTCCATGTTTTTTTCCAGTATGGTGTTAAAACACTCACCTGAGGGACAAATAATCCTAAAATAAAAACATGGAGCACACCTGATGATGGGGTTTAACTTGCCATTTGTGTTTTTTCTTTCTGTACATGAATGAATTTCTACTCTTACATTTTTTTCATATGAAGGATATCATGTCTCACTGTTATTGTGTATTAAATTCGACCAAAATCTGTCAGTGTGAGATTGAGAGCATACAATCAGTTGCTAAAACTAATGTAGACTAATACAACAGCCCTGTGTAGTGGTGCTGTTGAAATGTGATGTGTTATACTAAGAAGGGTTTCCAAAATGTTATCCAACCCATTTATATCAGTGAAGGTAGATTCAAAATTAGAAACACTTCCCAGTATAAATAACACAAATGTAGGATTTATTTCACAGCAGTTGTATTAGACTGCATTCGTTTTTGCTACAGCCAACACAAACTAAATATAATATTTAATTCCTATATTTTAACTCCTACACTATTTTGTGTTTTATGTCTTAGATTCTCATTTTCACTGTGTTTTTCTTTTATAGATTTTGTAGTAGAATTGTTGGAGGGAGGCTGAGAACAAGAATTTAATTGCCAACGACTGTATTGCTGTGCATCTGACAAACAAAGACTTGAAAATATGCCAATATGCAGATATATATGTGATAATCTAATATCGGTAGATAGTATGGTCTAGTGGGATAAATTAAATTGTTGAGTTTGGTCTTTCCGTAAGATTTGTTGGTAAGAAAAACATAGAACATTAATAACCTTATGCACTAATTTTGATTATATCAAGGTGTCCTGATGAACAAGGCATTTAAGACGCTGACCAGGTGATTGCAATGACTCCGGTTAGAATCCGACGGGGGACTTTTGTAACTTTTTGATTTCATGTCATCTGTTGCCTCTTTTTTTTTGTTGTTCACTTGATTGCTTGGTTTTATCACGCAGTATTTGCACTTGTTATAATTTGCCTGTTTTTATTTGATCTTGTTTCTTCACTTTGTTGTAAAGCACTTTGAACTACAACCCCTGTAGAGTATGAAAGGTGGCTGTATAAATAAAGTGAATTTTGATTATTATCATCATTATTAATATTGTCTCCCCTCTCTTGTCCTCCATTTCCTGTCACCTCACTACTGTTGCGGTCGAATAAAGCTAAAAGATGCCCAAAATGTATATAAACACAGACTAAATTGTTAATATACAACCCACCCTGATGTGATACTGGTATCAATGTGATCGATAACATTGCGATATACCATAATGGACTGTATTGCACTATGTATTATTTACTATAAATATTTGACCCAGATAAAACCTATAGGCCTAAACTACTTTTTGATGGCACCCATACACTTTAGATATTTGTCTTTATTATTCATGGTTTATCTGATGTTTAATTAACTTAACACACTGGTCCTGGAGACACATTATGTCTATATTTTAAAGCAATAAACTTAAATGTGAAAATAAGACACACTTGTGTAATTAAAAGTGTGGCACACAGCTCACCTGCATGTTCTAGTTGTGTAACATGCTGCACATCAGTTGTGTCATAAAAAGGGCACAACAGAGACTTTATTTTTTGAGGTGTTTAAAGAAACATGGTATGTCCACAAAAACCCTCATCAACTTCTACCGGTCCACAATAGAAAGCATCTTAACTGGATGCATACTGGTATGGTTTGGCAACATTACATCAGATGACCACAAACTCCTGATGAGGACAGTGAAAACAGCATCTGAAATTATTGGATCACCGTTACCACAATTACAGGACATTTACACCACTCGCTGCAGGAAGAAAGCACTTTGTATCATGCAGGACACAAGTCATCCAGCATATAAACTCTTTTCTCTTATCTCCCTTCAGGGAAGCGCCTACAGAGCATCATCATTTTACCCTCAGACAGGCGGTCAGACTCCTGAACAGTAGCACTAAATGAATGCAGAGCTGTGGATTGTTTTTTATGGATGCTTTTAGGTTTTTTTATAATTTTATTCTCAGATACTGTAATATTTATCTAGTGTACTATTTATAGATTTTAATGGCTGAGAGAGAGCCAGGGTAAAATGCATTTCACTGTACACTGTACTTTTAAATGCATATGACAAATAAACTTGAAATAAACTTGAATCATGCATTATAGGTTGATTAACACGCCTTTAACAGACACAACCAGAGTCTAAATTATTAAAAGTGTGGCACACAGCTCACCTGCATGTTCTAGTTTTGTAATAATGCATTATAGGTTGATTAACAGACACAACCAGAGTGTAAATTAAATTAAATACACTGGTCCTGGAGACACATTATGTCTATATTTTAAAACAATAAACCTAAATTTGAAATTAAGACACACTTGTGTAATTAAAAGTGTGGCACACAGCTCACCTGCATGTTCTAGTTTAGTAACCTGCATTATAGGTTGATTAACAGACACAACCAGACTACTGAACAGTAGCACTAAATGAATGCAGAGCTGTGGATTGTTTTATGGATGTTTTTAGGTTGTTTTATAATTTTATTCTCAGGTATTGTCTTATTTATTGTAGTATTTATCTAGTGTACTATTTATAGATTTTAAGGGCTGAGAGAGAGCCAGGGTAAAATGCATTTCATTGCATTTCACTGTACACTGTACTTTTAAAATGCATATGACAATTAAACTTGAAACATGCATTATAGGTTGATTAACACGCCTTTAACAGACACAAAGTGTGGCACACAGCTCACCTGCATGTTCTAGTTTTGTAATAATGCATTATAGGTTGATTAACAGACACAACCAGAGTCTAAATTAAATTAAATACACTAATCCTGAAGACACATTATGTCTATATTTTAAAGCAATAAACTTAAATTTGAAAATAAATACACACTTGTGTAATTAAAAGTGCGGCACACAGCTCACCTGCATGTTCTAGTTTAGTAACCTGTATTATAGGTTGATTAACAGACACAACCAGAGTCTAAATTATTAAAAGTGTGGCACACAGCTCACCTGCATGTTCTAGTTTTGTAATAATGCATTATAGGTTGATTAACAGACACAACAAAAGTCTAAATTAAATTAAATACACTAATCCTGAATACACATTATGTCTATATTTTAAAACAATAAACTTAAATGTGAAAATAAATACACACTTGTGTAATTAAAAGTGTGGCACACAGCTCACCTGCATGTTCTAGTTTAGTAATAATGCATTATAGGTTGATTAACAGACACTAAATTAAATTAAATACACTGGTCCTGAAGACACATTATGTCTATATTTTAAAACAATAAACTTAAATTTGAAATTAAGACACACTTGTGTAATTAAAAGTGTGGCACACAGCTCACCTGCATGTTCTAGTTTAGTAACCTGCATTATAGGTTTGATTAACAGACACAACCAGACTACTGAACAGTAGCACTAAATGAATGCACGGCTTTGGATTGTTTTATGGATGTTTTTAGGTTGTTTTATAATTTTATTCTCAGATATTGTAATATTTATCTAGTGTACTATTTATAGATTTTAAGGGCTGAGAGAGAGCCAGGGTAAAATGCATTTCATTGCATTTCACTGTACACTGTACTTTTAAAATGCATATGACAAATAAACTTGAAACTTGAAACATGCATTATAGGTTGATTAACAGACACAAAAAAAGTCTAAATTAAATTAAATACACTAATCCTGAAGACACATTATGTCTATATTTTAAAACAATAAACTTAAATTTGAAAATAAGACACTTGTGTAATTAAAAGTGTGGCACACAGCTCACCTGCATGTTCTAGTTTAGTAACCTGCATTACAGGTTGATTAACACGCCTTTAAACAGACACAACCAGAGTCTAAATTAAATTAAATGCACTGGTCCTGGAGACACATTATGTCTATATTTTAAAGCAATAAACTTAAATTTGAAAATAAATACACACTTGTGTAATTAAAAGTGTGGCACACAGCTCACCTGCATGTTCTAGTTTAGTAACCTGCATTATAGGTTGATTAACAGACACAACCAGACTACTGAATTAGCTTTTAGCAGTACTTTTCCAGACAGGTGCACACATCTGGACTCGCAGGCCCCGTGTTGCTGCTAACACACGGTCACACTGGCGGGTTTAGTTTGAACCAAGTGAAAACACTTTTAGTGGAAGCATTTTATAGTCAAATCTAAAAAGACAGACCGGTGTGGGAGCGAGCTGAACCGAACCACCGAGCCATGTTGTCGGACCGGGGAACAAACATTTAGTTAGCCGGGATGTTGATCAACAACGCGGGCATCATTAGTGCGGACAGCCGCCTCCTCGGTGAGGTTACGGTTCATATCCACTTCACAACAAAGTGAAGTTTACAAACCCGCGGCTCGGCGGAGGAAGTCGTGCTTCTCCGTGTTTAACAGTGTTGTCAGTGTGGAGAGCTGCAGCTTCCCACCGGCTGGCTGTGTGATGTGGGAGACTCAGTTAGGAGAGAGGAGAGGAGAGAGAAACAGAGAGAGAGAGAGAGGAAGAGGGGGAAGCATCAGAAATACATCACCTTTCACTATGCGACCTATTTACCTGGATTTTTCCGAGCTGCGATGTCTTTCCTCAGTCGCCCCGCTCCGGGAGTTCTTCAACGATTCAGTATAAAGGCTCTTTTTCTAAAAAATAAAATGCCAATTCTTCTCGCTTAAACAATCACTCCGCACATCCAAGATGGCTGCCAGGAACACCTCCTCCTCCGATGCCCTGTTGGACACTAATCCCGCCCACCTCGCCTGTGATTGGTCGGCTGCAGCAGATCCGGTGCTCCTATTGGTCGAAGCCAGCTGTCTGTCATGTTTTACTACTTCCAGGATAACTCGAGCTCTGATTGGTCTGTTTGGTAAAGGTCAAAGTGTAAACTGAGTTTTTTTTAAGACAACTTTATTGACACATAAGAATAAGTACAGTTACAAACTCGATTCTGTTCAATTTCAGGTAAGGATTCCTGTCCAAGACAGAATCACACCTCCTAGAAAAGGATGTTTTCAATTCATTCATCGTGTAAAATTGAACATCAGTTACTTATAGGAAATAGCAACAATCTAGTTATTGTTGAACATAGAGAAAAGCAAAATAAACAGGATTTAAATAAAATAACATTAAAGGAATATACAAGTAGAGAGAGTTGAAAAAATAAATAAAATTAATAATAATAATAATAATAATAATAATAATAATAATAATAATGATAATAATTATAATAATGATAATAATAATAATAATAATGATTAATAATATGATAATAATAATAATGGGCACTTTTATTTTTTTTTTACCTTTTTTATAATTTTTTTGCAAAACAACATTGATGTATATGTTTTTTGTTCTGATGATGATATTAACTAGATATTAGCTTTTAAAATTAGACAAGCTAATCCTTTTTAATCAATTTAAATCCCTTCTGACTGACATAGAGCATTGTGAACGCATGAGTTTTTTCTTTGAATTGATGTTGTCCCTCATGTCGCTGTCCTTGGCCTGTTTGTTGTAAAATTTGTTGATGTACGATCCGTGAGTTTGTTGTTTTATATTTACTGCGATCAGGGTGTCCTTGTAAAGGAGGGCTTGTTCTCAATGGCCTTCCCTGTTTAAACAAAGGTTATAATAAATAAAATGAAAATCCATTGACTAAATCACAACTTACCATTAATAATTGCTTGGAGGCCAACATTTATCATAGTTTACTGTGTTTTTTCTCCTGACAGACCAACAGGTTTTTACTTTATTTAGTTAATTTCTTAAATCCTGTATGAAGTTTATTTATTTATTACCTTAATATGAGACACATTGCAGTTTATAGCACCTTGTTTTTTACCTGATTTGAATGTGTTTCTTTTTATTTTAATCTTGTGTGTTTTAGTATGAAAACTAGAAGTGCACTCAGAGAGCGCAGACCTCCGCCAAGGCAGGTTTCATGTACGTCTCTATGTCTTAAAGCCTGTGGTGTTAATGCACAGGCTAAACGGAGTTATTAAAAAAATTTCCTGAAGCCGGATCATGACCTGGATCGCCACCAAAATCTAATGGATTGTTCATTGTGCCACACCCCACCCTTCCAAAAAATTTAATTCTAATCCATTGTGGATTTTTGGAGTAATCGTCCAAACGGACAAACCAAGAAACAAACCAACAAACCAACGCCGGTGAAAACATAACCTCCTTCCTAGGCCTTCGACCTTGGCGGAGGTAATAAGGGATTGCAGCCTGTAGAAGACGTGCCTGCTTTTCTCTTTCTCAGCTTAATAGTGTGCAGACCTTCTTTGTACCCTGCAGTTTAGTATTTTTTGTCTTGCACCTATACTATCTTTGCCTGGATGTGCACACACTTGGTTCCTCTTCAAGTGACCTTTAACCTTGACTTCTGGACCTTACGCCAACAAAAACACATTGTCAGCAACACTGTGATGTTTCATTATTCCCATGTTGAGACATAATTGAATCGTTTAAGAAGATAAGGGTCATAATTGACCGGATTGGTCTTGAACCTTCATTCACTGATGCTCATTATGATTCATGAAACTCACATCGTTATAGTTGACCTGTGTGCTCCGGCTGCCAGGTGGATGTTATTGTGATTGATGAAAACAGCCAGTTATTGATCAGACTTTAAAGGCTTCAATGGGCTGACAGTTTCTCTGCTGACCTCTGTGGTTACTGCAGCTCATGCTCTCCATGCTGCACTAAATTAAAGGCTCTGAATTTTTCATTCATCTTTACTTTGTGTGTGATTACAAGAAAGAAAATTGACGTGTCTGTATCATAAAGGCCATAGTGTCAAGTGTTGACCCACAATGAACAGAAAAAGATTATAATTACCTTTCATTCATGTATTTCTCGATGAAAATGCCACAAATGAGGATCTGTTTTAATACATTTATATTAATATAGCCTCATTTCTAAAACATTCCAAATGCATTGTAAGTCGTATTTCAACAGCAATATTGAAACCACATGGTCAGAAGTATGAGGACACCCGGACATTACACCAAAAACTATTTGGTCAGGGGTGTCTACACACGTTTCTATTTGAAATGTACCTAATTCAAATATATTTCTTATAAGGCTTCTTTAAAACATGCAACCGTAAAAAAAGAAGCTTCTGCTGACAATGACCCAGATGAAGACCCATGTCGAATGGCATAATGTTGGTCATTTTAATCAACTATCGCCATGTAAAAGAAAGGCATTTTAACTTTGCACAAGCCTTACAGTATGCCATAGATTATTTTTGAAGGAGATTTGGATTGTATTACTTTTTGAGACCATATTCCACCCATTCAATTAGCTTTTCACAAGACAGAATAAGCACAGTACACCTGAAGGATTAAAGAGCACCCAGCAGCGCTTCTACTCCATAAAACAGGTTTGTGTGGTTCTTGTCTCCTGCAGTGATTTATGAACATACTCTGGCATCTTCATAACTGACTACAGTGCATTGAACATGGTGTTTATAAAGCAAAATCTGTTTCGGGTCTCAATCATACAGTCAGAAACCAGCCATCACAGAAGATAATCTGTGCATTACTCCTTTGTTCCACTGGGGGGCGCTGCAGTCGGCAAGCTGCTATAAAGTACATGTTGACAACTTAGTGCACACCAGTTTGTGCCTCAGATGTGCATACGTTATGTTTTATAGCTGTAATGTGGAAGATGGATTGTGTTCATATTTGCTTTGAGATTGTTTGACTTAGTTTGACATGCATGTATTGTATATCTTATTGTTTCTGCTTGTTGTGTCTGTATTGTCTAAGCCAGGGGTCTGGGCTCCCTGTGGATTTTTAAAAATGGAAATGAATAACTGTTTATTTGTTTACATTTTCATTTTTATTTATCATTGTTGTAGGTCTATGGTACGACGG
>CAKAKR010064607.1:20174-32872 GCA_916700685.1 Adelosebastes latens | reverse complement strand
ATGATTGGAGCATATTGTTTTATGCTAAATGCAGTACCTGTGAGGGTTTCTGGATCAATATATGTCATTGTTTTGTGTTGTTCATTGATTTACAATAATAAATATATACATACATTTGCATAAAGCAGCATATTTGTCCACTCCCATGTTGATAAGAGGATTTAATACTTGACAAATCTCCCTTTAAGGTTAATTTAGAACAGATAAAAAATGAAACCTTGCACACTGAGTCCGATGCGTTTTATTATTCTATTTGTTGCGGAAATTCGCAGTACAAGACAAAACTGAATGAATGACGTGGGTGTGACGGATAGCGCTAGTCCCAAACAGGACTAATGAATGAATGACATTAGCAAGAAACTATATGGTTTAGCTCCCTAGAGCTCAATCACTGCTGTCTAATCTACAGTACATCTTTTGTTTTGTGACCATCCCCGACACCGAGCTGTTCTGACACAATCTGTCTTTAAATTCAGCTTCTCTGTATTCTTTTATTTCTTCATCATAAAATGCTGGGAGACGGAGTGGATGTTTATCAGACGCCATTTTTGATGATGAGTTTTGCACGGACGGTGGCTCTGAGTGGTCAAACAACCCTCTTTGACAGATGTGAAAAATGCAGAAGATCGTACCTGTTCCGAAAACGTTATTGTCGGTTTGGAGCGTTATTTAGCCGCCTTCATGACAAGCTAGTATGACATGGTTGGTACCGATGGATTCTTTATGTTTTCTAGTTTCATATGATTCCAGTATCTTCACTTTAGCTTTAAAACTGAACTGCTACAACCTCTGAAAGATCGATGGCGTTAATGCTTTAAAAAAATGCGTGGCGTTAAAACGATTTTGCTTTAACACGTTATTATCACGTAAACTTTGACAGCTCTGTTCTGTATGTAACGTTTTTTATCGAATGATAGGCATACAAAAAATACGGACTTGGTGTGCAAAGATCTTTACTCACAAATATTCCCAGTTTACTGCCTTGCTCACCGGCTCCTCAGCGAGGTTCCCTTGTAAGACGGAGCTGATGTCGTCGTCTGAGTCGACTGAATGTGACATTTCCAGAGAAACGGCGGCGGCAGCGATAGTTCAGTTTATGGAACAGATTTTTTTCCTGTTAGTTTTCACGATATTCCAGCGACACTGACGACGTCTTCCACTAACTGCTGAGTCAGCTTCAGCATGTGTTCAGCTGAGAGCTGTAGACGTTTTCTGTTCTGGTTGTAATGAGCTTCACGGCCACGCAGGACGTTTAGTCTCCTTCAGATAACGACACCGCGATGACCTGCATCTCACAAGTGTCCTTTTTCCCCAGAAGAAACCCCGCGTGACTAATGTGTGACTAACCGTAAATCACAGGGTCAGTTCGAGGAAAGTAGGTAATGATGTGTAATGATGTGTAAGTGGAATTTAGCATTAACATGCAGACACGAGTCGCCTCAGTAAAACAAGCACAGACACTTTCCAGGGAAAACTGAGGGGAAAGTAAACCTGCACTCCGGTTCAGGTCCAGTTTTATCTGATAAACTCATCACACAGTTGATCTGCATGAAGACCTGGAAACCCAAACCAGGTGTGAGTCATCTATGTGGCTTAAATAATGAAATATATCAATTAAAACAATATTTTCCTGACAGAATCAGGATAAGAAATTGCTCTTATTCATGAAGAACCGCTGCAAAAGTAACCTGATTGTCTGATAGATGCTGACATGTTGCATGACAATAATATTTATTTATTTGTGTTGCACATTTCATCCATAAATAGGATTTTAAAATATTATATTCAAAGCCAGAAGCACAAGACAATATCGATTAAAATATTTAATCGCAAATTAATCACATTTTTTATCTGTTCAAACTGAACCCTAATAGGATCATGACATTAACTGTAATATATATTGAATATGCACTGATAATAATGCCCCAGTAATGTACAGAATTAACTGTATATATTGAATATTTGTACACAGAGGTTTGTTTTGTAAGACTTAAAGGAAGCATAATAGTTTCAGGACGTTGTTATAATAATAGTTTAAGTATTTAGAATAATTTACACTCTGAAACCGAACTTTTTATTAGGGCTGTCAAATGATTAAAATAGTTAATCTCAAATTAATCACACATTTATCTGTTCTAAATGAACCTTAAAGGGAGATTTGTCAAGTATTTAATCCTCTTGTCAACATGGGAGTGGACAAATATGCTGCTTTATGCAAATGTATGTATATATTTATTATTGTAAATCAATGAACAACACAGATCAATAACAGATATTGATCCAGAAACCCTCACAGGTACTGCATTTAGCATAAAACAATATGCTCCAATCATAACATGGCAAACTGCAGCCCAACAGGCAACAACAGCTGTCAGTGTGTCAGTGTGCTGACTTGACTATGACTTGCCCAAAACTGCATGTGATGATCATAAAGTGGGCATGTCTGTAAAGGGGAGACTCGTGGGTACCCATAGAACCCATTTACATTCACTGATCTGGAGGTCAGAGGTCAAGGGACCCTTTTGAAAATGGTTATGACAGTTTTTCCTCGTCAACATTGAGTGTAAGTTTGGAGCGTTATTTAACCTCCTTCATGACCAGCTAGTCTGACATGGTTGATGGTTGGTACCGATGGATTCCTTAGATTTTTCTATTTTCATGTGTTAATGCGTTAAAGAAATTAGTGGCGTTTAAACAGATTTGCGTAAATACGTTATTATTGTATTCATTATGGTGAGGCCCAGGCCGTATTGCTGGGCCCGCTGGAGGGAAGGGAGGTACGGGAGAACCAGAACCAGGACTGAGAGGGGCAGACTGTCAGATCCTGCTGCAGTCAAATGAGAGGTTTTCTAAAGGAACTCTGGTGGAAACACAGCTTTTGTCCCCAGAGACCGACATAAACAACACAATATTAAAGTTCCTCGTAGTAGCTCTAAATAGTCTATTTGAATAGAAGCCGTTGTAGATTTTAAACCTCAGTGGGTGAAGCCAGAGATTTTGAAATCTGGTTCCTCGACTCCGTCAGCTGACGTTGAATCAGCCAATGAGATCATCTCCGATCATTATCTTGACCCTGTTATCGTCAGCACTGACTGTCTGACAGCTCTAATCCCACTGAGACAAACTCCTTCCACAAATATTGTCGTTGTGGACCGGAGTGATGCGGAGTGATGCCGGTTCTGTGTCTGAACAGTGGCGGCGGCTGGTGGGACGCCTCAAACTGAGCAACCCAACGCTGCTGCCAGACGTTTCCATGAGGTCACCTCTGGCCAGCAAACCTCTCTGAGTTTATAGTTCTGCTAAAAGCCCCAAAAAGCTGAGCTGGAGGATGAGTTTTTATTGCACTTAACGGCGACATATAAACATATATAAACACTGGCCCGCTCTCAATGTGAACGCAGTAAGGTGTCATTAAACGAATCTGGACTGATTGTATAAAAATGTTCCAGATAATTGGAGCTCCTTCTGTGCAGCTGAACGCAGAAAGAAACTCAGTGTTTGTGCTCCATCAATCAGAGAGCGTCTCGCTGACAAACGAGGCGTCACTCCAAAGAGTTTGATTACTTTCAGCATGCGAGCTCCGACCTGCAGCTCCCGAACACTTCTGTCCTGCAGACGCTGAGCAGCAAACACCAATAATACAATAATAATCCACATCAACTCTGCAGCACTTTGGAGCTTCAGCATATCTTTTAGTAGCAAGCAGCAGACACAGTTAGAGAGTATCTTAAAGCTTGTCAAACGTGACGATTTGCTGCTTTTCAAACGTGACGATTTGCTGCTTTTCTTTGTCTTATGTGATAGTACACTGTTAGTATATTAGTAATATTTTTTTGCAAGCAAAAACAAGCAATTTGCAGAAGTTGCCTCAGGCTTTAGGAAGTTGTGACAGACTGAAATTTAACAGAGGAAACTATTAGTCGACAACATAATCTGATGATTGATAAAAATGATTATTTACTAGGGCCGCGAGTCTCTCGGTATCTCACCATTCAGTTTAGATTCTTGGACCTACTCCAGTCCGCTCTGCGCTAATGAAGGCGGTTTGGAAAATTATGGCATGAAAGCAGAGCAGATTATGGAGTTTTTTATGATTGATAAAAAGTTATATCAGCTGATTGCAATAATGTAAACACACAAAGGCAAAAGGTATTCATGCTAAACTTGCACAAATAAACACTTTTTACTGAAAGGTTTTTAGTATTTCTTAATTCTCAGTGACGTTATACAAAAAATAAAAACTCCTGCCTGTGACATAAATAAAAGTTGTAGGCTTAGACTGGCTGCCTTTTTATATCTCAGCAACTTGCCTATTTCATTTTTTAAAAATGAATTGTACACAAAATATTCCTGTTAAAATAGTATTTTGTGTGATTTTTCAACAAGTCACACAGTATTGCTTGACTAGGCATGGGGGCTATTTGAAAATGTCATGATTATTCTAGATTATAATCATCAAAATATGCTTAAAACTCTTAAAATGGCCCTAAAACATACTGGAATAATTTTTTTTATGTGAAAATTGACATCATAAATCACAAGATCCCTGATTTTTCTTTGTTTTCAATTCTTCAGCTTAACTCCTGTGCTTGTTTTATTCATGTTAGTGCCCTATGTGATACGGTGTACTGTCCTAAACACCCAACAATTTATGATTATTTATTATTTATTTATTATTTATAATTATTTATTTATTTATTTTATTTGAACTATGACTATTTTATTGCATTTGTATATTTAAATATATAGAAAAAACGTTTTTAAAAATCTATTAATGGGAGTTGTGAATCGATTCAGAGTCTTAGAAGATAAGAATCTCATTTCTTACATGAATACATTTTTCCTCCCATCTCTACAGCTGCATCAAACTTCTCCACACTTGTGGCCATTCTTAATGAAGGTGACATAAACGTTGTTAATCCCACCTACAAACGCTGATAGGTCAATTTCTTTTTACCAACTGGGTAACGTTCGTCGCCTGATCATCCGACTGAATTGACATTTTATTGTAGATGAGTAAAGAGGGCGTTGCTGTTAAAGCGTCCAGACTTTAGATGGCAGATGGTGGAAAAATCCTTTTCAACATGTTGATCCTCTTTAGTGAAGATAAAAGGAAAGATGCTCATGCAACCAGAAACAACAGGGTTTATGGGTAAATGTGGTGTTGATTTGTAGAGTCATGATACTACCGGTGTTGGACAGAGGCTACCAGGAACCTTTGACTTCTATTGATCACTTCTATAAAGATCAGATGATGAATGAAAATGCCGTCAGTGTGCTGCGAAGTGTCCTTTCCTTTGGTCCTCCGAGTGTCTTTAATCAAATTTCCACTCAGCATGATGGGAGGAATGTGCGTGCAGTTTACAGTTTATTCCTAATGACCTTCAGTCATCAGCAGTTAGAGAGCAACAACATGTCTTTAAAACATTTCAACGTGTTCAGATATGTTTTGCTTTTTGCCACCATCGGGGATCGTATCTCGGTCTGTTTTGTTTTGCGAGGTCGAGGGAGGAAGTTCAAAGCTGCTGATAAGCTGGAGGGAGGAGCGAGGCTGTTCGCCGTCCTCATCCCGTTCCAATTAGACCGCAGGAGGTTTCTGATTAAAACCACCGCATAACAACTTTTCTTTTTTCCTGATGCTTCACCGGCGTGCTCTGTGATCTTTAACTCAACACGTGAGGAAACAGCTCTGGTTTATTCAACAAACCTCCTCGTCGACTATCGTCCTCCAGAAAACTGTCAGGCCTTCACATATTATTAAAATAAGATGCAAATTACTGATTATCTTATAGATTATTTTCTCAATTAACCGTCTGAGACCCACAATAGACCCGTTTTAGTCTTCTTTAGGGGGTCCAGGGGGTCTTTAGGGGGAGATAGCAGGTCAACAGTAGATGTCACATAGAAGTGGTGAACATCATCTGAAAGCTGGGAACCTGGAGATTAATCTGAGATGCAGAACTGTGTGTCAAGTTGTTCATGAATTATTTGATTACAATTAATTTTAAAAGTGTATAAGGGTTTAGAACATAATGATAGAAGTATATGATGGTCATCCCCATGCTCTATTATGTCTCATAAGTTCTGGGTTGATACCATTTGTTAAACAGATTTGGTGCTAAATTTAACCATGTTTTACCACTAGAGAATTGATAAAAATGATCAATAATCCCTCTAAAATACCACATTAAGACACCAAGACCTTGAGGAACACCAGAGAAAAAGACATGCTGTGATTTGGGATCAAAAACTTTTGACATTTTGGAGATTTCTGCAAGAGTTGCATTTTTTGGCGATCGGATGGCGATCACTTCTGTTGTGTAAACTGCTCAGAAACCCCCTTATTGTCAATCTAGCTACGAAATTCATCCATCCTCTGAATGCTCTAGGTCTCTAGTTTGATCCATCCATCCTCTGAATGCTCTAGGTCTCTAGTCTGATCCATCCATCCTCTGAATGCTCTAGGTCTCTAGTTTGTGGCTGTAAAGTTTCATGAAGCTGTGATTATCCTAGAGGTCACCACAGGTCATTTTATACAGGGAGGTCAAGTTTAAAAAAAATGGAAACTGCAAGTCAAGGTTTTTTTTTCCTCGCCAAGATTTAGCTAAACTTTTGAGCGTTATTTATCCTCCTTCCCGACAAACTATTATGACATGGTTGGTGTCAATGGACCAAATTAGGGGGTTTAATTAATTTGCTGCATCACTCTGTATTGATTAACTAATCAATGAATCAGTGCAGCTCTATATTAAAGAGTCACTCAGCAACAGTTCAACAGTGAATCTGAAGTACCCGAGAGGAGGAAATCAGTAAGAGGAGGATTATTTTGAATTGTAGAACCAGTAAAGCAACACTATTTATATTTAATAAACACATGATGTGATGCTGGGGCCAGCTGGTATTTCATAATTTCTCCTCTCTGATAATATAAACTGTCTTTATGGGGTCGTTGCCTTGTAACTGGTAGCTGCAGATGAGTCACACTCGAGTGGAGATGAACTCATCTGAGCTGCCGAACGGCGATGATGAGGTGTTTCCATAGTGGAGATCTGATGTTTACAGCTTATAGATGATTAGTGCGTCTCACTCGTGTGCTCAGCTATTAAGCTTTATGTTTGTGGCAGTGAATCAGGGGGAAAATATCTGAAGAGAAAATAGCAGCGAGCGAGTCGGGCCAGTGAAGTTAGCTAATCCTCAGCAGCTCCTGAGTGAGTATTCAAAGAGGCTGAGGAGAACACTTTAAGACACTTTCCCAATTTCCTGACTGCCCTATTTATGTCAGCCTCTCCAAGTTTCCACTCCAGGATGGAGGTCTTTCCCTCAGAGAAATAACACCGTGGAGCCAGTACCATGCTCGGCTCTGACTGCTGAACTTTTACTAAACTATGGTCTGTCTTTGCCTGTTAAACCTTAATTTTATCACTAATTTAGAAGTAGAGGAACTGCCCAAGGTCCACTGTAGTCTGTTACCCTGTACTCCCCCAGGGGACCCTCTAGTTAGTTACTTTTACATCTCTACGTACATCCATCTGTTCTTGTGAACGCGATATCTCAGGAACACCTTGAGGGAATACAGTGCTACAGGAATGAGTTGAGATGAGATGTTGAAAATTTTTCTGAGAAAAAGTCATAGTATAGTATGTCGACACATTTTGGAAATAAGTCATAGTATAGTATGTTTAAAAATTGTGAAAAAAATGTAATATTATAGTATGTCGAAAATTTCTTCAAAAAATGTCATAGTATAGCATTTCGAAAATGTCTTGAAAAAAAATTATAGTTTAGTATGTCGAAATATTTTGGAAAAAATGTCATAGTATAGTATGTCGAAAAATGTTGTTAAAATAAAGTCATAGTATAGTATGAAGAACAATGTCAAGAAAAAGTCCTTGCCTTTGATGCAACGTAACGACGCTTTAAGGTAACGATGTAACGTAAAACATTGTATCAAACAATGCAGTGTAAAACGCAGCGTAGTAAAACAACGTAGCGTAAAACAACACTATGTAAAACGTTATGTAACGTAAAACAAAGTTGCGTAAAAACACAGTCAACATTTACTTTTTGTTTCACACGAACAGCGATCTCCAGGGTGAAAGTCCTGTGTTTCAGCTCCTAACAGAATCAGTAAAGACACCTGACGAAAGAATCACAAAAAGACCAACGGTGTAAATTTTCAGTAGTTTTATTGAAAAATGCCTCTTCTGTTTTCAGAAATAAATAAGAAAATAAGGCTGTGGAATTCACAATCTGCAGTTCAAACATGAAGCAGCAATACCACTTCCATAGTCTTCGACTGCATTCGATACTGAGAGAATGACAAGAATGACAACAACTATATTCTGGTTAAAACAAAATGTAACAAAAAGACATGTACTAAATATACACCACAGACATGCAATTCCACCTTTTTTATGTTAAAATTAGCTGTGACGGAATAAAAGGAAAACTGATAAATATCAAGTTTAGAGATACAAAATGAAAGCTGTGTTTAACTGCCATAATGAGACTGAATGAGAAGGATTATATTGGATGAACTGTGATGTCCCGACTCTGTGAACAAACATTGTCTTTCTTTATCTTTGTTACAACGGGTGCACTGTTCAACACTGCTAGTTAATACAAACTGGATGCAAATATGTTACAAGCAAAAAGACACAAGTTGGAATAAGAAAGCTCACAGGTTTGTTTTTTTATGGATTCTTAACATGTTTTTTTTCTTCCGAACTCCCTCCCCTCCGTCTCAACCCTTCACCTGCCACAAAAATGAATATTCACATACGTTTTAAGGCATTTAAAGGTGTTTTCCAATAAAGTCGAGATGTCAAACCCCGTTTTTTTTTTTTTTGTTGCTGCGTGTAATAAATGTGCATAAATCCAAACACAGGTTGAACAAGAAAAATAAAGAAACAGAGAACATGGTGTGTCTTATGATGTTAGCCTGTCGGAGGCCTTTCTTGATAGCGATCTCTTTCGACGCTGGTTTTGCGACAGCTCGTCCTCCTCGGGGTCCGGGACTACCCGGGTGTCGGGTTCAGGTGGATATTGGCCTGCTCGGAGATATCGTTTGGGCCATTTGAGCATTAAGTTTGTCAGTTTGTCTTAACATGCACAAAAAGAACGGGCTGAAATGTTGTTGATCTACGTGACTGCTGGCTAAAGCACCGATACAGATGGTTAGTGAGCAGCAGGGGCGTGTCCTCTGGATGGTTGGGGAGGTTTGTCATGTCATACAGCAGCTGTTTCACTCCAATTTAATCCAATTTTTCACCCACTAATTTAAGAAAAACTAACAAACGTAGCTATCAACATTAGTTTGGCTAAGCTTCCTTGTTCCTAAATCAATTGGTGGAGGAACTACAGGAGGACGTTTGTTCATTTATCTGTATTTTAAACCGTTTCTACATTTAACTGCATGCTGTTGCACCAACATGTGTAAATTCTAACTAGAGGTAATAAGTCCATCGACGGAAACAACTTTGATCAGTTACTTGATTCGTCATTTTATTTAGCAGGCTACAGCTATTATTTTCACGTGCGAGAAACTTAATATTTCATATATTATGCAGTGTAGTTCACATTGTTTGTAAAAATGGATTTGACGCTCAAACAGTTCGGGCCTTCCCAGCCAACAAAAGGCGATCACAGATCTTTGACGTTTAGTTATTTATGACTTTAGTTATCGTCATATGTTGAAAGCTAATTAGATTTAATGAGGATTGAATGCTATCAAGCCACGACCTTTAGTGGTACAGCATCTTCACTTTACTGTGAAGAATCTTTGAATGATAAAGTTGTGATTATATTGTACATATGTGATATCATACATTACGTTCTCCGTTTTAATTAAACAGTCAATTGTACATCTCTTACTTAAGACGGCGTATCAGGGCCATTGTTTGTAAAATAAATAAATACATAATAATTGTGCAGGGGTGTTTCTGATATTTGTTTCCAAGATTAAGGTGAGTTTTTTTTTCCTTTTTTTCGTAATTTTTTGATTTTATTTCTCATAACTGTACCAAATATTCTCTGAGATTATGAACTCAAAAATTTGCGAGGAAAAAAATATGAAATGCTCTAAAAAAAAATGAAGAAAAAACCCTTGGAAAATGTGTGTTTTTTTGTCAGGGAACTACATCGCTTCACTTTGTAAGGTTGAGTCATCCTCATCAAACCAGAGACGCCGCCGCCGCCGCCGCCTCTAGTGGATGACCTCATCAAATTAAACACTGCAATCAGATTGATCAATCAGGAAATACTCGTGATTTAAGACCAGAATCACCAGATTATCATCAGCATCTGGACTTTGAAGAGTCATTGCGGTGAATTGGGCCGATTAAGAAGAAAACAACATACTGATTCATTTTTTTTCTTGTAAATTTACGACTTTAATCTCTATTCGTCTATCCGTCATTTTCTCTTTTTCTTTTTTTTTGACCTACAACGGCCCCTAATACGCCGTCATTCTTTCACTAGATAGTCACGTCTTTCTCAGGATTAAATGTCTATAAAAAGATTTTGATTGCGTTTTTTTGTGAGGTTATGAATAACTTACAATCAGGATAAGATTTCATAATATATTTAAATAGATTTTTTAATTATTGATGTTAAAAGAAAGCTAAATAAGGAGTAGATTTAAACTTTGATGATTGGCCAAGATACTACAGAATTAATTAACTAATTAACCAATCAACTGTGAGCTTTAGTGTGGGGGGGGATCAGGTTGGACACGCTCCTGCTGAACATCTCACTGCTGTTTTCCCTTTTCCAAGATGTTAGAAGTTCAGGTGTTAGTCTCTCAACGCTATCCTTTCTCTACAACTCATTTACAAAATAAAACAACAAAACATTTCTATCTAAAATTCAAGTTCTTCTACCACCAGCCTGCAGAAACTTCTGTGGGATTGCATTGTTAGTATTTGATAGAACATACAGGTACAGTATAGCTGGTTTGGGGAGTGAAGATGGAGTGGTCTAATCTAACTGTCCGGGGTCACATGTGTAGAAGTGATTCAGTTTGGCCCTGAGCAGTTTAAAACAGCTACTAACACACATGGGCAGGAAAATAAAAACCAGTACACAAAAAAGAGGCGTTGTTGTTGGCATTCAGCAAGCAGGAGGTTGTTGGTTCGCAAGGCACAAGCTTCAAAACTACAGATGTTAAAAACTAAATTTAGTGGACTTGATTCAAACATCATTTACAAGGCACACATTAGTTTATTTACAGGTGACGTGAGGAGAGATGCTGTTAACAGAGGTGCTGCTGCTGTTGTTGTTGCTGGTGATGCTGCACAGCGTCTCTGTTGTTAGTATGTGTTTGGGTTGTTTGTTGTTGTTGTTGTTGATGCATGCTCCTCCACTGAACACAACGGTTCTGTGTCTGGTCTTCAAGATGCAAACAGGCCACTAAACGGGTCGGTGCCACTAAACGGGTCGGTGCCGTCACCGCTGCTGCTGCTGCTGCCGCCGCTGCTGCCGGCGGTGGCGGTGCTTTTGTTCTACTGGCTGTGAGTCGTTGTTAGTTTCCCTCTTTGTTGTTGTGTTGTTGTTTGTTAATGGTTTCCTTCGGCGGTTATCCGTCTAAACAGCTCTAGAGCGTGTGAGCAAGTGTTTCAGTTACAGGACTTTGTTTTTTTTCAGGATGTCAGTGAAAGCAGCACAGGCGGAATAGAAAGTCTACTGTGAACCTGAAACAGGCCAAAGAGGATGGAAGGGGTCAGTCAGGAGGTCAAAGCAGCGAATTAAACAACTTCGGACTTTCTGTCATGATTAGTGATTTTTTACACATGCATTAATCCTCGAGAAGAAGCAATCCAACATTCTGGGAGATCCTTGTTTACTGTCTTTAAGCCCCGATACACTGCGCTGATGATTGTGGGAGAAATATGATCTGAGATCTCAGACTGAGACACGTTCACTGACGGCTGATTTGACAGAGATTTGGAGCTTCAGAGACAGAAACAGTGCATCAAAAATTAGTTCCAATACCGGCCAAAATCACTGGATCGGATATCGAAAAATCCATCCATCCATCATCTGTAACCAGGGTTGGAAATTAACACCAACCAAATGCTGGTAAGATATGCAAGTGGCTGCTAGGTTTGCTTCACTCACCAGCCAAACAAACAATGGTAATCTATGGAGTGGCAGGTGGACAAAAAAGTTCATTTCCAACACCGTCTGTAACCGCTTATCCTATTCAGGGTCACGGGGGGGCTGTAGCTGATCCCAGTTGGATATTGAAAAAAGAAAGTATAATCCGATACGATCTAGAGACGCACCGATAGCAATTCTCTTGGCCGATTCCGATTTTTTAAAAGTCTGATCTGCCGATTCCGATTTTCTTTCCAAGAACTGAAATTCTTGGAGCTAGCGTGATATTGATTTAATTATTTAGCTCTTTATGTACATGATTATAGTTGCCATTTATCGGTCAACCACTGAGAAACTGTCCTGCGTCAGTAGAAGGACTTTGATAAGAGTTTTGGTATTGATACCTAAATGACACGTTTGCTGAACTTTGAGGAAAATAAACGTCTTAAATGTCTTTAAACCCTTTTTTTGATTTACCAAAAGAAACAGTTCCCCCCTGCTTCTAGTCTTTGTGCTAAGCTAGGCTAAACACATACTGGACTCAGTAGATCGGTGGATCTCTCATAATGTTGGAGTGCTCCTTTATGGTTTCATTATTAGCA
>CAKAKR010064607.1:3852-20154 GCA_916700685.1 Adelosebastes latens | reverse complement strand
TGATTGGTCAATCACGGCGTTCTACGGTCTGTTATTTCTTTATAGCAGACCGTTGCTATGTATAACAGACCGTTGCTATGTATAAAAGACCGTTGCTGTGTATAAAAGACCGTTGCTATGTATAAAAGACCGTTGCTATGGGCGCAGTTCTGATGTCGGACTCTGGAGCCCGTTTTTGTGTCAAAATTATTGATTTCTTTTAAGTAAGCAGCCGTGTAATAAGCGGGATAATGTACAGCTAGCGGGTCGTTGTTACCATTCTGTGGCGTGTTTTAGCAGCTAACTTAGTTCCTCCGTATCTGTAACCTGTTCCGTGTTGGCGTAAGTGATCTCCCCCCGGTGACCCTGTCGCTAAGCAACCATGACAACACATTAGTGGTTTCCGTTAGACGTTTTATTTCTCAGACGCGGAGTGATACTGAATGTACGAAGGAATTAGACGTCATAGCGGTGGTATGTGGGTATTATATCGGGGCTTTGAACCAATCAGATTGCTTGATTTGATCTTTATAATTTGTATTAATCTACAAAGTAACTAAAGCCGTCAGAGTAGAAGTATAAAGTAGTTCTCCTGCAGTTTACCAAAAGAAACAGTTCCCCCCTGCTTCTAGTCTTTGTGCTAAGCTAGGCTAAACACATACTGGACTCAGTAGATAAGTGGATCTCTCATAATGTTGGAGTGCTCCTTTATGGTTTCATTATTAGCATTGTTTAGCAGGATGTTATTTGTTTGAAAGCGTCCCGTGCACTCGTTGGTACGTACCTCCGTATCCCTGCCCGTTGTAAGGAATACCGACGCACTGAGAGGAGTCACAGTATCCGGAGGGTCCGGGGGGCCCGCGGACTCCGGCGTATCCTGGACGTCCGGGGGGACCACGAGGTCCGCCGGAGCCCGAAGGACCGGTGGGTCCTGTCCTGCTTTCTCCTGGTGGACCTGGTGGGGACAGAGATAATTAGAGAGTTGAAGAGGTGTTTGTCAAGTTAACTAACAAAGGAGGCTGAACGGACAAAATAATCCTGTCGTCACATTTTTCAGAATGTTTATTGTGTTCCACGTTGTGCTGAACGTTCTCAGCAGTTTATCACAGCTTCATGCTGTCTTCACTTCTTAACCCTGCAGAATGATGAACCTCATTTAGTCCTAATTTATTTAAGTTTAGCCTTCAACGATGATTAATAAAAGAAGTAGGGCTGTCAAAGTTAACGCAAATTCGTTTTAACGCCACTAATTTCTTCAAAGCAAACGATCTTGTCACAGGTTGTAGCGGGTTTTAAAGCTTTTATGTAGGGATGCAACGAGACCACTTTTCAGACCGAGTACAAGTACTTACATTTGGGTACTCGCCGATACCGAGTACCGATACGAGTACTTCTCTGTGCCTAAAGACCCTCGTTAACAGCCAGCTGGAGGGTGTGAGCGACACACGGCAGGCTGGGGAGTCCCGCATACGAGGCGGTGCGCCGCCACCGGCTCTAGGTCGGCTCGGAAAGGCTCGGGGCGAAGGTGGCTCGCGGCCGCAGCTTTACAGCGCTCCCCGCACCGTGGACAAAGGGCCCGCTCGCCCCCTCTCCCCGCCGGGAAGGGACGGGGTCCCCTGCTCCCGGTGCGACTGTCGGGGCTCGCGAGTCAGAGGGTGCGAGCAAAACCCCGTGGCGCAATGAAAGTGAGGGCCGGCATGCGCGCACCGTCAGGGAGGTGGAGCGTGAGCGCCAGCGATAGGACCCGAAAGATGCTGACAAGAGGTTAACGTCACGCTGCCGTAAAGTGGTATCGGAGCCGTTTTGCGAATACGAGTACATGAGCGCAGTATCAAATCAAATCAAATCAATTTATTTTTGTATAGCGTCAAATCACAACAGAAGTTATCTCAAGACGCTTTATATATAGAGCAGGTCTATGACCGTACACCATAGTTTAGAGACCCAACAGTATCCACCAAGCGCGCAGTATCGGACCTGATACTGGTATCGGTATCAGTGCATCCCTACAAAGTACATTTAGAACAGATACAAAAATGTGATTAATCTGCGATCAATCATGTGATTAATTTTGAAATTAAATATTTGAATGGATTGACAGCCCTAAAAAGAAGTTCTAGCGTATCGTTAGCTGAAAAAAAGACATTATTTAGACTCTAAACTTAATTAACTGAAGCATTTTTTAAAGCATAATTGGCGAACGTTTTCTTCTTCTCAGTCATGAGAATTTGCTGCTTTTCTTTCACTTGCGTGATAGTTGTTAAGTGAAAATATTTGGATTCTGAACTATTGGTTGGACGAAACAAGACATCTGATGTCATTACGTCGGCTTTAGGAACTTGTGACGGCCATTTTTCATTATTTTCTGACATTAATAGACCAACAGATTATCCAGTAATGAAGATAATAGTTAGTTGCAGCTACATTTGTCAAATAACTTGAAGATTAAATC
The DNA here is from genome assembly GCA_916700685.1 of Adelosebastes latens. Classification (NCBI taxonomy): domain Eukaryota; kingdom Metazoa; phylum Chordata; class Actinopteri; order Perciformes; family Sebastidae; genus Adelosebastes; species Adelosebastes latens. The sequence goes on along the minus strand of CAKAKR010064607.1, from coordinate 17,723 downwards.
ATCTGAACGTGACGGCGGAGCAAAGCGACGCAGCCAGTTTGCTTTGGAAAAATGATGATTCTCAGAAACACCGAGTCTCCTGAGTGATTCTCCTCCATGTGTTTGTGTTTTTATGATCATTTCTGAACAACAGAAAACAGATTATGACGCCGTTATCTCAGAGATAAATGTTGTTTGATTCCTGTAAAACCCCCGGGGGGATGTTCCGGGATCTCTAAACCAGATAATTGTTGCTCTGTGTCATCGTGCTCAACTTTCAGCTGGAAATAAATCATTTAGAGAGCAGCTGCTGACGGTCTCGGGCACAACATTTGGAACATAGAAATAACAAAAACTGAACTACGAGAGGAAAAAAAGGAATCTGCTGATCCTTTTTCCCTCTCTGCGTTACGTCTAGACACGGACAAAGCCGATTGGAAAGTTTCCCTGACTGTCCGTCGTCTCCTCCTCCTCCTCCTCCTCACCCTCCTCCTCCTCCTCCTCCTCACCCTCACCCTCCTCCTCCTCCTCCTCCTCCTCCACCTCGCCGTCCTCAGCATGTGTTGTGAATGAATGACTCACTGCCGTCCACTTCCTCCTGTTCCAGGACCTTTCTCCCTCTCCGCCCACACTGTTTCCACAACTTGACCCTGTTAGCTTCAGACTGGGTTGTGGGTTGAGCTGTGGGGCTTTAGTCGGGGGGGTCTGACTGGATGTGTGATGATCAGCGGAGCTGCTCAGGATGACATCATGATTTTGTGGTTTGAGCTGCAGCTTCAGAGTTTTGTGTGGAAGTGACATCTTAAAGTTTGTTAGCTAGAGGATGTTGGTTCAGATTGTGATGTGGAAGTGGTTCACCTGGTTGAGTCATCACTTAAAGGAGCTTTCAGAAAGCGAGCGGTAGTTTGGTTATCCAGTTCGGGACTATACTCACATTTTATTGCAAATGTGTGAATGGATTGTAACGTAACCTAAAAACTCAGACCTTCCTCTGTTGCCTATAACAGCCTGGGGACGGATTTCTATGGAAAGGACTCAGGACGGTTTTGGTAGGAAAATCCAAAAGATAGGGTTCTGGAAAGGAGACTCCAACCGATGGTTGAACCTCGGATCCATGAGGAGCAACGTGGATTCCATCCGGGCTGGCTGGCTTACCCAACAGCGGGGCTGTTGGAGAGGTCATGGGAGTTTGCCCATCCGGTCTACATGTGTTTAGTGGAGAAGTTTTACGACCGTGTCCGCCGGTGGAGTCCTGTGGAGTCCTGTGGGGTACCGGGGTCGTTGTTAAGAGCCATCCGGTCCTTGTATAACCAAAGTGAGAGCTGTGTCCACGTTTCTAGTGGGTGTTGGCATCCGCCAGGGCGGTTTGCAGCCGAGTGTGAAGCGGTCGGGATGAGAGTCTGAGGCCGTGGTTCTCTGCCGGGAACCGGTGGACTGTACCCTTTGGGTGGGGGGGTGAGTCTTTGCCCCAAGTAAGGGAGTTCCAGTATCTCAGGGTCTTGTTCATCAGTGAGGGTAAAATGGAGCGGGGGATGGACAGGCGGTTCGGCGCGGCGTGGCGTCTGCAGTTCTGCGGGCGCTGTACCGGACCGTTGAGGTGAAGAGGGAGCGGAGAGGATTCACCAGCTCATCTTCGTCTTCTTATCTTCTTGTTGTTGGTCGGTTGGTTAATCAGTAATGCTCTAAATCTCTGTTTTCAGATTCTGGGGCTGCACTTTTAGAAACATATGTGTGTTTTTTTAGCCGACTAACTACAGACGCTTTGTTACTACAGAACATTTCTGAGGCAGAACAGTTTATAAATGTCATTTCCCAGAAGCTGCTCTTTCAGTCACATACTGTAGAACGATTAGTTGACCTAATTCTTTAAGAGAATATTTGGGTCTGTTTGAGAAACTCTCTCTCTCTGTTGGTGCATTCAGGGAAACTCTGACATCTGAGACTTCAGAGGTTTGCTGCCAAACTTTTAAAAGAAAAGACCAAATTGACTTTATGCTTTTCTCATAATCCATGTTTTCCAGTTGGTTGTGTTCTGGGTTGAAACAAGTTCTTACAGCCGGCCGAGTGACCTGAGCAGCATGTCGATGGAGATCATAGATATAGATAACATAGATATACAGAGAGAGAAACATACCAGCAGGTCCTCTCAATCCTTTCTGTCCGACTCCTGACGTTCCTCGCTCGCCTTTCTCTCCTGCAGGACCTGAAGGAAACACTCAGGATCAGATTCTGGTCCTAATATTCCTGTTATTGATAAATAATGAGGATTTGGTTCTGACGTAGAACTTGATGAACAGAATCAAACTATCGATAGTGTTCGATAGTGGTCAAAGTTTATCAGTTTAATACATTGTTAACTGAGTTAAAGTTCTTCCTCCCTCTCTTTCAGACGGACGGAGTCGTACCTCTCTCTCCCTGCTGGCCTTGTGAACCTGGAGTTCCGGGGAAACCGTTCCTTCCCGCGGTGCCGGGCTCTCCGCGGGGTCCCTGCCTGCCGCTGGTTCCGGGCGGTCCCGCAGGGCCCGGGCTGTTGCTGCGGTGCATGCCGGTGGGGATCTGGTTCAGTAACGTGTTGACGCGAGTCATTTGTGCTGCAACATCAGAGGAGAAACCAGAGAGAGAACAGTAAGTATCAGGAATCAGTGGATCAGTATCAGGAATCAGTGGATCAGTATCAGGAATCACTGGATCAGTATCAGGAATCACTGGATCAGTATCAGGAATCAGTGGATCAGTATCAGGAATCAGTGGATCAGTATCAGTGGATCAGTGGATCAGTATCAGGAATCAGTGGATCAGTATCAGTGGATCAGTGGATCAGTATCAGGAATCAATGGATCAGTGGATCACTAGAGACTGACTCACTAACATTCACTAACTCACCGTTCACTAGCTGCTCACACACTTGTCTGGCGATCGATCGCATCATGTTCTGAGGAGCAAAGTCGCCCTGAGGACAAACAGGAAGTTCAGATTAGGGTTTAAACATTCTGGGAATATTCAAGGTGGAAACTTTCAATGGGAACTAACAGAATATAACAGGAATCAAATAGACATATAGGAGTTATTGCTACAGGCTGTATTCACAGGAAGGATGCAGATAGAAAACAACCACTGACTGACTGACTGACTGACTGACTGACTGACTGACTGACTTGCTTAATCAGTCAGTCAGTCAGTAAATAAATCAGTAAGTCAGTAAGTCAGTAAGTCAGTCAGTCATTAAGTAAGTAAATCAGTTAGTAAGTAAGTCAGTCAGTCAGTAAATCAGTAAGTAAATCAGTCAGGTTTGTTTCCTTCCTGTTGATCTCTTCTGTTCTGTGTTTCTATTATTCAGATGTCCTCTGACTCTTTGTGTTCCAGCTTCTCGTGTGTTGAACTCCGATGTGAGCTCCGTGTCCCTGTGATCAATTCTCTGACAACGTTTGGATTAAATAAAGATTCTTTTCTCAAAATGTGATGTTTTTGTTTTTTCTTGCTCATTCAAGTCGTCAGGAACATTTAGTCTACTAAAGAACACGGAGTCCCTCAATCATATTTACTGAAATTAAATCAAGACAATCTTCCAAATCTTGTTTTAAAATATTAAAATGTATTTCTATAATATTCCTTAAACATGGGAAACTGAGATGTCGTTGCTTCACTGCTGTTTTGTGAGAACAGTTGAGGCTTAGATATTTAAATGACTTGTTAGGAAGTTCAATCATCGTCTTTAGATAATTAACTCACGTTGGACTAAAAGGAGAACTTCTTGAGCTTCTAAAGACGTTCAGAATAAACTCAGATCTACTCACTCTCTCTCCTTTGTCTCCCTTTGGACCGACGGCGCCCTAAAAACAGGAAATAAAAACGCTTCAGTTGTCAGAAAAACAACATTTAAACTCCAGCTGAGCCGCCGTGACAGCGAGGACACTTACAGACGTCCCAGTGTGTCCGGGGTTTCCTGGTTTTCCTGCACCACCTGATGCTCCGGGAGATCCTGGAGGTCCCTGTGAGGAAACACAGAAAACCACTGAGTTAGAAAACAACAACTAAAGCACCTTGGATATAATCGTTATCACATTAAGCAGTTAAATATTAAAGCATCGCTCGGAGCACAAAGCTCTTTGTTGATCTTTACAATCATCTGTTCTGATAAAAGATTTAAGAACCTAATTTGTGATCAGAAAATGAGTTCAATCAGGATCAGCTTGTTAAATGTGTGTGGAGGAAATACATGAGTCATGATTTCTGCCCTCTAAAACCTTCTCCTTGAGCAAGGCATTTAAAGGCTTAATAGCTCCAGCTGAGCGTCCTGCGTGTGTGGACCCATTAAAGTCGTACCATGGGCCCTGCGGGGCCTCTGGGTCCTGCTGTTCCTTCCTTTCCTTGAGGGCCCTGAAACACAAGATGAAGACTGAGAACCTGGACCGGTACCGGTGCTGTTCGTGTTTATTAACGGACTCATGGTTACCATTAAAAGCAGCCCGTCTGTACTCACCCTGACTCCAGCTGGTCCGATGGGGCCGGCAGAACCTCGAGGTCCAGGTGAACCCTGCAAACACACAACAACAGAACTAATGAAAACCTTCTAACTGAGCAAGTCACCTTTGCTCCGACTGAACCGGCTTGTTTCCTGATTTCTCCGTATCGAACACTAACTGCTTTTTTTTTTTTTTTGCTGGGAAACCCGGCTCTCTACTTTTATGACCAGTCCTCTCTGGTCTTTGATGCCTCGGCATCAGATTTACAGGGAACTTTAATGTATTCCAGATCTGTTTTATTGGCCATTATAAAGCAGGACCCGCGTGGTCTGCTAGTCATTAAATGCATGTTGCTGCAGCATCTGCTCTCCAACATGCTCACCTGCAGCCGGCCTGCTCCATCAACACCGTCCACGTGGAGTTAACTTACTCTCTCTGGGTTGGTTTCAACACACAGCTGATTGGTCGGTCTTAAAGAGCTTTACACAGCGGGGGGGGACGACGAATAAACAACGCAAAATACTCACCTGCGAATATTTCACATCAAAACTATTCATACTGGCAGCGATGCTAATTTATGACAAACAAAAGTTTCCAAACTTTTTCAATAGATTGGCGCAGGCAGAGGACCAACTACCAGAGGACCAGAGGACCAGAGTACCAGAGGACCAACTACCAAAGGACCAACTACCAGAGGACCAACTACCAGAGGACCAGAGGACCAACTACCAGAGGACCAGAGGACCAACTAGCAGAGGACCAGAGGACCAACTACCAGAGGACCAGAGGATCAGAGGACCAGAGGACCAACTACCAGAGGACCAGAGGACCAACTACCAGAGGACCAGAGGACCAACTACCAGAGGACCAGAGGACCAACTACCAGAGGACCAGAGGACCAACTACCAGAGGACCAGAGGACCAACTACCAGGACGACCAGAGGACCAACTACCAACAGTTTCCTTTTAGTGAAATGCTCCGAGTGAATCTTACTGTAAGATATTTCAGTTTCCTCCAGTATATGTTTAGCGCTTTTATTGTGAAAGGTAAGAACGGAAGGAGTGGATCTGGTCTGGGCTGCCTTTGTCAAAGTTGAAAGGAGTAATAAAGTTCACCGTCTTGTTTTCGGACTACGGAGCCTCCGTGTTGTTGTAAACTATAGTGTACGTATTGAATATGTCCGTTCTGCACAACGTGATTGGTTGATGCCTTTATTCCGGGTACACACTACATGAGAATCAAGCTGATGCCGTCGTGGCGGCCGCGGCTGACGCATGAGCTATAAACGTGAAGCATAAAGTAGAAGTGAGATGGAGCTCAGAAACGGAGGAGCAACTTGTTGATTATTTATTTAACGTGTCTCCATGACGACTTCCATCCATCCTTCGTTCATTTTCAGTACAAAGTAAAAACTAACATCACTAATTCTTCCTGCCCGTGCATTTAAAACTCTCACAGCGACAGTAAAACGATGAACCTGATCTCTCCTACGTCCATGTAAAGACATTAAAAGGAGGATTCTTTTAAAATCCACTGAAGCAAAACTCCAAAAGGTCCAAGCTTAAAAAAGTAAACAAACTCCACTTCAGAGGTCAACAGAGGTCACGGGAGCCACTTAGCCTTCGCTGTGACCGCACCTATAAACACATTTAATGGAGCGTCTCCTCACGGACGGATCAACGGGCTTCAAGTGACACAAATCACTGAAACTGAGAAGGATTTCTGAGAAGATCTTTTACCTTCTGATGAGCTCAACTGAAATCTAATCTGAGATGTGACCCAACCTTAAACTGTGAATCCGGGTCACCTGTTTGAATTTATTTTATTAATTTATCTTTATTTACTTATATTTATTTATTACCATCATTACAATGTATTTATTTTTATTCACTAATTTAAACATTATATTTATTAAGTCTTTTATTTTATAATTTGTATTTATTTATATATATTTATTTATTATTATTATTATCATTGCTATTTATTTATTTTTATTCATTAATCTAAAGATTTAATTTATTATATTTTTTATTTTATACTTTTTATTTATTTATCTTTATTTACTTATATTTATTTATTATTATCATTACTATTTCTTTATTTTTATTCATTTTTATCTAAACATTTATTTTATTATATTCTTTATTTTATAATTTCTATTTATTTATTTTCATTTACTTATATTTATTTATTTTATTATTATTACTTTTCTTCTAAATGAATTAAATTTAAACATTTAATTTATTATATTTTCTATTTTATAATTTTTATTTATTTTATTATTATTACCTTTCTTCTTCGTTTGTTTTTCAATTTACATTTATATGTACATATTATTTTATTTGTTGTGGTTTAGGTTGTTGTAGTCTTTTCTTCTTAAGGAAACAATAAAAACCATGATAAAAAAAATAAAAATAAAAATATGATTTATTTAGAGTAACTAATGATTATTCCATCTTCCCTGAATGATGCTGCAGTATTAATGAGTTAGACGGTGGGAGGAGAGGAAAGTAAAGGGAGGAAACGTTGACTTCTATCTTTGACCACCTAATAAAACTTCCACATAAGAGGCTTCATTCCAGGAAGAAATCAAAACGCTACCTGATCTTCGTCACTAAATATCTCAACCACTCAGAGACAGTTTGATCCTGTTCTGAGTTTGCAGGTCGACCCAGAGCTTCATCAGGTTGGACGGCAGCTCCTCGTGTGTTCCCAGATAAAACAACTACCATAAAGAGGAGGATGCGGCCGCCGACCGCTGGCCAACACTTAACCAGCGCTGTTAATCAGGGCGACTTGTTCTTGGCTGGCTCTCTGCACAGATTTAATTTAAAAGTAATATTCAGAAAGCCGCCACAGAGAGCCATCCTCCCGCTTCCCTCTCTGAATCCTCCCCAGCTGGAGAGCCGTCCAGACGCCACACACTCGTAGTCAATCTGCATTATCCCCGTTTCCTGTTTAAAGTCGTCTTTTCAGCAAGAGATGCACTTACTTTCTGTCCCGGTAAGCCCGAGTCACCGGGTTCTCCCTTTGGTCCGGGGCGGCCCTGAAGGCAGAGAACAACAACGTGAGTGAACATCATGAAGAGCAACATGACATTTAGAAGACTGGTGTTCTGCCAGCGGTGTTAATACATCCAACATAAACACATTATTCACATCTTTCATTTGAGTAAAAGAAACAACGTAAGCAGTAACTACCAGTTAAAGTCCTGAATTCCATGCCTCGTCTTCGTGCCATCAAATCAATTTGTATTTAATTAACGTAATCGTGAACCAGGAAGAGCGGCGAACGCCACGTAGAGAGGAGGTCGGGCTGGATGGGTGGGTCTAAAAACACCAGACTTTCACCAGGAGACAACTGTTAGTGTCCACGGTGCGGGCGAAACGCCGGCCCTCGTTTCCATTGCGCCACGGGGTTTTGCTTGCACCCTCTGACTTGCGCTTGCGTTAGACTCTTTGGTCCGTGTTTCAAGACGGGTCAGGTGGGTCGCCGACATCGCCGCAGACCTCTGGCGCCTTTTACACCCTCCAGCTGGCTGTCAACGAGGGTCTTTGGGCACAGAGAAGTACTCGTATCGGTACTCGGTATCGGCGAGTACCCAAATGTAAGTACTTGTACTCGGACTGAAGAACAGTGGTATCGGTGCATCCCTAGCTGTCATACATTTTCCAGCACTAAGGACATAGACATTTAAAAAGAGTCCCTATGAGACCTGGTCCCTCCTGGATCATGGACTATATGAGACCTGGTCCCTCCTGGATCATGGACTATATGAGACCTGGTCCCTCCTGGATCATGGACTATATGAGACCTGGTCCCTCCTGGATCACGGACTATAAAGTGCAGTAGAGTTCAGAGACTAAAGGGCAAAACTGTGGTGTGTGATCTTCCTGGAAAGAGAAGGTTTGGGTTTAATCTGCGTTTCATCTCAGAGACGTTTCATCCAGACTGATTTATAAAGACGTTGTGATATGGAGGTCTCAGGTCTCTCGGGTCTCTCTGGTCTCACGTCTTCCCCCTCAGACATGAAGGAATGTGGATCTGCGCCACAGATCCTCCCCGGCTTGTAAATTCCCTTCGTAATAAATGGACAGATAATCCCGGTGTGCAGAGGCATGCTGGGATTTATGTAGATCTCATGTGTTTGTGTGTCAGGTGTGTTTATAGACTCACCGCCTCTCCGGGAATCGACAGGCCGCTGGGTCCTTGTGGGCCGGGCAGACCCATGGGTCCAGGTGGTCCGTTATCTCCCCGCGGGCCGATCGGTCCCTGTTAAACACGGCAGAAAGGTCAGATAAGAGATGTTTAAACACAGGAGGAGTTTGTTGTTAATATCTGCTGATATATAAAAGAGGTTTACAACCAACAGGAGAGGAGGAATGCTGCCGATCAGCGGACCGAACCTCTCCTCCGTATCAGGGAGGAGAACACTGGTTCAATAAGTGGAGTCAGATGTGCTCGCTCTCTTCAAAGCTTTCCTACTTTAAACAATCTTTTTTGTTTTCATCGAGGTTCTGAAGAGTGATCCGGCTCAGAAACAAGTCGTCACACATTTCTTCTTTATAGAGTTCATGATAGAAGGTTAAAGGTACTCACAACTGAACCGGCCTCTCCTCTTTCACCTCGGGGACCTTTGCTGCCGGGCGCGCCCTGAGGAGGACGGACATTTAGCAGGTTAACAACACAGAGACGAGACCAAAGGTGCATCTGTCAACTCTGAAAGATCCTTAAAGCCCTTAAAGTGTGTCTATATAACCTGTTCTATTTAGGTATTAGGATGCTATTGGGAGGTGGTGATGGCGCTGTGGGAGAGTCCCTTTAATGACCCTTTAACTGTGACCATTAACCCTCTGAGACCCACAATAGACCCATTTTTTAGGGGGTTCCAGGGTGTCTTTAGGGGAGATAGCAGGTCAACAGTAGACGTCACATAGAAGCGGTGTTCATCATCTGAAAGCCTGAAGATGAATGTGAGATGCAGCAGTCGGAGGGGACGGTCCGACAGGTCGGCCTCCGTCACGCTGCTCCACAGTTTACCTTCTCCTCCTCTTTAAAAGGTTTTATGAGTCTTTGCAGAGAAGTTTCTCAGAGTTTATTTGCTTCAGGGTGCAATATTCTCCCTTGTACAACATACAGTATAAAAATACTCATAAATAACCAGAGAGGGGGGGGGATTACATAGTGATATACCACAGTGGAAACATGTTCCATCAAACATAAACGCCCAAACGCAGAATGATAATCCATAAAATTGGAGATAACTGAACACTTAAAGCATGAAAATCCCTCTCCTAGCATAACACACCTGAATCTCAACAAAAAACCTGTAGTTGGCCGAGTTGCATTGTGGGTAATGTAGGCACTGCGGCTGCTTGTCCTATCTTAAGTTTCAAAGAAAGGAATATCTTCCTCTTACAGAAGTAATTCCTAAACTTATGGCTGTGTCCTATCGCAGACCTCCTATCGCATCTCAGGACAGGACTTTAGCTGTTACAGATCCGTCCTAATTCAGGGATGTCCCAAGGGAGGAATCCTCAGTTAGGATGGCATAGAGCCTGTCCTTCATTCAAAATAACTGTTGTTAGGTCTGTATGGCAACATGAACACTGAAGTATAATGACTGAAAGGCTACTCAAACGGCATAATGATTCTTTAAATTTCCCGGACCGTGTACTGTATTAATGGGTATCGACTGCCAAGACAATTCATTTTTTATTTGATTGGAGCAGCTCCAGTTTTGTTTCAGCACTCCAGTTTTTGGATTTGGGAGAGAGTTGTTCATGTTTACTAGTATTTTTTGGACTATGAATAACAGCTTCTAGGTGTTCTATGTTAATGAGGTGAGTCTTACCACCGGTCCCTGAGTTCCTGGCAGCCCGGTGCCGGCTGACGTACAGGTGCAGGAGTTGGGAAGAGACGGACACTTCAGCTCATCTCTCTGGAAACAGACACAAATATAAAACACAGTCTCTGAGTGAAACCTTCAAACCTTCAGACCTTCAGACATTCAGAGTCTGACAGAAAGAAAAGAGTTCACATCTACCAGCGTCGCTTCATTAGCAGCAGATGATTCATGCCTTCACGCTTCAGAACATTAACACAGACTGTAAACTGTGAGTGAAGCGTCCTGAAAAGGTGTCGAGCTCATCCAAAGAGTTTCCTTTAACAACCCTCCAGAAACATTACGGACTAAAAGTGTCTGTGTCTCCCTGTGCTCTTCACCGCAGAGGAAAAACACTTCTGTAGGTTCAACTCGCTGCACGAGACAAAGAGCAGAGCCCAGATTGAGATCTGACGTTTCCTGGAGACCACCAGAACAAATCTGTGGGCATGGAAACAGCAGCATCCTGGAGGATTCTGGTTTGAGAAATTAAGCTTTTGTGAAAGTAAAACCTCGAGGAGACAGTTGGGGAATCTAAAAACTCCTGAAGAGGAGGACTGAGTCAGTTAATAGCAGTCAAAGCCACCAGACTCCATTGACAAAAACACACATTGTATCTCTCAGAACACAGAACAGGAGTTGCTGGTCGACCGCTGCCTCCATCTGTTAGTCTGTGTTGTTGTGTGACTTTGGTGTTTTTAAAGGGTTCATTTGGATTCACAAAATGAAAGTTAACTTTAAGTGCAATTTACTGGCACATCTCAGTTACTGACGTTTCGAGCACAAGCTCTTCTTCAGGCTTCATAAATCTGCACAGAGACGCCGTCTTAAAAAGGTAAACGCTCTGGTCACATGATCGTCACATCATGTGACTTTCACATATAATCAAACGTAATGTTACACGTATATTAAGAAAAACTATATACAAATACCTCTCAGCTCATCAGAATAACATCAAGCTCATGGCTGTCATACTTTCTAATTGGCTAGAATGAAATAGAGGCGTCTCTATATCAAAAAAAATATATATAGGATGTACCTCAAACATACACTCACCGGCCACTTTATTAGGCACACCTGTTCAATTGCTTGTTAGCACAAATAGTTAATCAGCCAATCACATGGCAGCAACTCAATGCATTACGTCATCTAGACGTGGTGAAGACGACTTGCTGAAGTTCAAACCGAGCATCAGAATGGGGAAGAAAGGGGATTTAAGTGACTTTGAACGTGGCATGGTTGTTGGTGCCAGACGGGCTGGTCTGAGTATTAAACTGCTGATCTACTGGGATTTTCACGCCCAACCATCTCTAGGGTTTACAGAGAATGGTCCCAACAAGAGAACATATCCAGTGAGCGGCAGTTGTGTGGACGGAAATGCCTTGTTGATGTCAGAGGTCAGAGGAGAATGGGCAGAGTGGTTGGAGATGATAGAAAGGCAACAGTAACTCAAATAACCACTCGTTACAACCAAGGTATGCAGAATACCATCTCTGAACACACAACACGTCCAACCTTGAAGCAGATGGGCTACAGCAGCAGAAGACCACCCGGTACTAGCAAGGTGTACCTAATAAAGTGGCCGGTGAGTGTATATAAGTGCAGGAATCTACACACATGAGCCCATGGATATAAAACGATTCACCAAAGTCACACAATAACACAAACAAACTAACCGATGGAGGCAGCGGTCGACCAGCAACTCCCTGAGAGGTCAAATTACTGTTTTTGTGAATGGAGTCTGGTGGCTTTGAAGAGAGAGAACAAGAACCCACCAGACCAGCAACTCCTGTGTTCTGCGAGGTACAATTACAGGTTTTTTCAATGGAGTCTGGTGGGTTTGGCGAGAGCATAGATAGATAGAACAGCTGGTGCTGGTACTCCTGTCTGTTTCTCCAAACTCCATCTACTTGAGGTAATACACTGACGATGGAGAAGAACCTCATACGACCCCACTGAGAAACACCTGAACTCTCCCTTTAACATCAATAAATCATTGCCGGAGTGTGAAGCTTCATTATCGGCCTGATTGTGTGACACCAGAAGTCACATTACAGTTTAGACGACGTGGACAACAAACACTCACATAAACTTATTTTTAGGATTCTCCAGTAAAACTCTGGATCTCATTTCTTTGTTCAACTCCTGTCATACATGTTAACATGAACATTATTGATCATTTTGTTCCATATTCTCCCAACAAGTGGAAGTAATTTAGCATCAGCTAACAGTTAAAAGTTCTCCTTAATGAAAGCCACACTGGCCTCATGCAGGATATTTACTTCCACACTGAGTTTGGATCATTTAATAATCGTCCCAATCAGGCAGCTGTCTCTGCTCCGCAGCGTTCCAGATAATAATCCACCAGAAGTTGAATCCTTTTCAGAAATATTTTGGACGTCTCGACTCGCAGACGTGCCGCCGCTGCTGCGCTCAGACAAAGCTTTTATTTGTTACAGCGTCTCCGGGGATCTCTGCTGGGACAGAAGTGAGAAAGGCCAGAGTCCAGCCACGAAACAACAGCCTGCGTTTAAAAGCTCATTCTGTCGCTGCTGCTGATGCACAAATATTTAACTGCATGCAAACAAACGTTCCTCTCTTCTCTCGGCCTCGCAGAGCTCCTGACAAACACCAGAAGTTCACGTGTTAATGTTCTTTACTGCCTACAGATTATCACCAAAGTCTGTTCAGCTGTTCTATTTTCTGTCTATTCAAGCTGCAGTACATTTTACAGTAGTTAACAGTACTTGAGTACTTTAAGTACATTTACTCAATTACTGTACTTAAGGACAATTTTGAGGTACTTGTGTTGAACCAACTCGTTCTCACTCCCAACTCGTCAAATACCGTCGTTTGATCAGCGTCCCTCGGCATCGGAAACCGACGCACGGAGACGCCCTTCAGCATCAGTATGCAACAAACCGGGCTTGCAGCTAACTCCAATGTAAACCCACCCGCAGCGTTATTAAACGGACGGAGCAAGTGACGTAGTATTAATAGAGTGAGAGTCCGTTCAGAGTGGGCGGGCGGGCGGGTGGGGAGGTGGATGGGTCAAACAAACACAAGACTTTGAACCAGGAGATGCTGTTTGTGTCCCGTGTGAAACTAAATGTAATGTTGACTTCTTTTGACACGTCAGTCTTTACTCACGTGACTCGTCGGTATCGTCAGTCCTGTGAGTCACATGAGTCGTTAGTCACGTCTTGCATATGTTAGTATTGAAGTTGGTGAGTAAGAAGTGGTCGTAATGTTACTATAAGCAACAAGAATGGTAATTTTTTTTTTAATATTCTCTGAGATTGAAGTGGCAAATTTACGAGAAAAAAACTCTAAAATTTACGAGAAAAAAACGTGGATATTCTCTAAGATTAAAGTTGTGAATTTACGAGAAAAAATCTAATTAATGAGAAAAAAAACTTGAATTTTCTGTGAGATTAAATTGGCAAATTTACGAGAAAAAAACGTTAAAATTTACAAGAAAAAAACGTGAAGATTCTCTAAGATTAAAGTCGTGAATTTACGAGAAAAAAATTGAATATTTTCT